>JAECUM010004541.1:0-119800 GCA_016617855.1 Megalonaias nervosa
CTTTTTGAAGAGGCTCTAAAGGATGGAAAGGAAACTGTACACAGTATACGTATCATGGTTGTTGGACACATGGGTGTAGGCAAAACAACCCTTGTCAAGCGTCTTCTTGGAGAGGAGGTAAACATTTCCGAGAGACGTAGTACGGAAGGCATAGATGTCTATGTCAATTGCTGTGATGTTTCTTTGTCAACCCATGAATGGACAAGGCGAACAAAAGGTATGTGGGCATAAATAATAATAATCATACTAAGATTTACCTCTCTGTATTTATACAAATGCCATGAGGTGAAATGTATCATGTTATACTGTTATCTGTTCATCAATCTCTGTTTCATTTCTTCACAGTGACAGTTTTCCACTATCCAGTGATACCACACTTTGTAAATAGTTTGCATTTGGGGCAATGAACAGACCTGGATGTATCAGTTTCTGGCTTAAAAGGTCTTGCATCAGGGTCAAGGTCACTGGGGCTAATGGAAGGAAAGTTCAGACACAATTAGCAATAACAGATTTTCAGGATGTTGTGTACTTGAAGTAACTGTCCTTTTTATATCCACTGCTTTTAGATATACCCAGACAAGGGTGAGTTTTCAAGTCATGATATTTACCTTTTACTACAGGTATTTAATACTGAATGTTAGCACATTGCCTATGTTGCGTGTATAATTATTATATTTTTAAAAATTGCATTCTCCTTCTATATTATTTATGTGAATATATATGCTGCTTGCATCCTGTATGCACCTTTTGGCTGTTAGTCACCCTCTGTTGCATGCTAACCTGCTTTGTATCATTACTACACAGTGAGTGGTATCTATACTAACACCATATAAGCCATTAACCAGACAGTCTTGGTAGAAGTGCCTGGAGGTTCAGGTTAGAGGGCTGGTGCGTGCTTATTTGTGTGCCCACGTGTGTGTGTGTATATATTTTTGGGTTAGGATTCTTGACCATGGTTCAAATTAAATGGTAGTCGACTGGCCCAAGGCTGGTAAATTTTCTGATTGATTATTAGTTTTCATAATTTTAATAGTCTAATGGCTAGTTAATCTTGCTATGTATGCGTTACATTGTTTTGTGTGAAGGATTGAGCAGGAGAAGTAAATTTCTGAATCTACTAGTAATTGTGTGTACAAAGAAATTTATGTTAAATCCTAAGCCTGTGGCTAGCTTAAAGATCAAATAATGCTGTTTATTATTATTATTATTATTATTAAAACATAATTCAGGTATTATATCTGCCATCCAATCTAGACTCTCCTTCCCCAACTTGGTTGGGCATCCACAGCTTTTATAGGACCCTTATACACAATTAAAAATGGACCCCTCATCTAAGGAATGCAGTGGATGAGGAGCATTCATTCAAATTCCAAAATACACCTTATCCATCATATTCCAATTACTATTATTAATCAAAACTGATGTTTGGATAAATATTTATTTATGTGTGGTGACAAACAGTATAACTTTTCTGTGTCATTCAGTATTTAAGTACAAAATGTTTATACAAAGGAATAAACAGTGCTCTCTTTCTTTATTTAGAAATCTATAAATTTTCTACTCAGAATAAAATGAAAACTAAATTATTTGTTTCAGTGTATTGTGAATGTGGTCACAATTAAATAGCAAAGGTAGCTAATTCAGGTTTCTTAATCTTTTAGCAGGAATTTTGAATTTGTTTATGATGATGAAAACTGAGTGTGAGTTAAGGATTTATAGGTTAGTAAATAAATAAAATCGCTCTTTATTTTTATCTTAAAACATTTGGAGTTTAAATACCTCATGACTGTTCCACATCATAAAAATGCAACAGTTTGACTATGGAAATGGGTGTGTGTGTGACAGTGATGGGTTGATGATTAGCACACATTCTTTGGGGCACAGTAGGATTTTTATAAAAATTTTGAATAGCATCAAACAACATGTGAATTTTTAATCAGCACTTACACCAATAAAGAAATATGGTAATCAATTTTACTGCATTTTAATTTTGCTTGTGTGTGTGTATATATATATATATATATATATATATATATATATATATATATTCTGGTTATGCAAGGAATCACACACACTCTGTATAATATTGTAAGAATCTCAGAGGATCGTATCATTACTTAAAATTGAATTACCCTGTTATACAGGTAGATATAATAATATTTATTATAATAGTACATGTATGAGATGTAAACTGTAAGCAACAATACGAGCCCCTATGTAGGAATAAAATTTAGTATTACAAAATGGCAACAGTTAGCATGCCATCACAGGGACTAGTATCGTTGTTTACAGTTTAACTATCTGTCATACATATCATATAAAGTAACGCCAAGGAGGACACTTCTCTCCTTTCTCATGTGACCAATTGAAGAATCAAGTTACATTTTGCATAGTGTAATTTCGTACTGATCTTTAGCTCAGGCATTCGACTTTGTATGCCATCCAAATTGTGGCTCACTATCATATCTTTAAGGAATGCCAGACGTTTTCACACGCTACAGCTTGACATGGCCGTGATCGTGCCTGCTTAATATGCAAGTGAAATGCTGCTGAATGGAATACTGTCCTCTTATTGGGTAAAAGAAAATGATATCCTGCATTTATTTATAACTTATTTTCAATTGGCTAATGAGAAGACACGTAACAGGTATTTGCTACTTTTCTGGTCAGATTTCCCTTGAATAATTTTATTTCTGAGAAGAATAGAAAATGTCTTCTGTCATTATTAAAATGTGGCAATGATAAAACAACTATGCCCAGTCTTTAAAAAAAATTCATACTTCAATTGTTTTCTACGGCTGGCCTTTTTCAAGTTCTTTATTGCTCTCCACTACTCCTGCAAGCCATGTTGATCCTAAAGTGATAGTTTATGGATATGAGATGTATTCCTGACTTTCACATTTCTTAACCAGTGTTTTTTTTTTTTTTTGTTTTTTTTTTAATATTTGGAGAAATCTTGTGTTGTGGCATTTTGACATGAATAAAGGCATTTATCAACATTCCTTAATTATTACTACATAAGCAATACATTCTGAGCAATGTAATAACAACTGAACAATAGAAAAAATTAAAGGTCACCCTATTTTTACTAAAAGAATTGAAAGCCATCATTGATTGCCACTGATTCCTCTATTACTTACAACACCTCATAAACATCCCATATTTGGCCTTAAAATTCCAGGTTACAACACAAAGGTAATCAATTAGCAACTTGCTGCCTATAACTCTCTGCATTTGTACCCTGATTACCACATATCATCGCACGGGTATTACATGTCCTGTCTCTTTTAGACAGGCTTTTACTGGTTACTGTAAATTGGGCATAATGCTCACAGATATACAATTGTTTTGTCTTTAAAAACAAACACAACAAAAAGCTCTTTCTATGTTTCAAAAGCCATATATTCCAACCATAAAATCATATTTGTAGTAGACTGCCTCTAAATTGTAATTTTAGTGAACGCGAGTGGCCGAGTGGTCTAAAACACTCTCCGCTACGGATCACTGCCATCTCACCTCTGTCTGCATGGGTTCGAGTCTCGGATTCGGCGAACGTGGATATGTGAGAAAGCTTGCCAGTAGCTTCTCGTGGGTCGGTGGTTCTTTCCGGGTATTTCCCGGTTTCTTCCTCCACCATTAATACTGTCCGCCATGTATAGCCTATGGTGTGCTGAAAAATGGCGTTAAGCCCAACAACAACAACAACAACAACAAAAAATTGTAATTTTGACCTACCACACAATCGAAGAAACTCCAATATTTGATTTAAAAGTTGCTCCACTCAAGTCATAATTGATTCCATCTTCCTCTATCTTAAACACCAAAGATAATCTCAAAACCTTATGGATGTTGCAGAGTGTAGAAAGCCCACATAGATCTGGTAAGGTCTTCGATTCGAGTCCTTGTATAATAAATCCTATGTATAGTGTAACATCCTTGGGTAGCATGTGTATATGTGACTGTCAACATTGTGGATGTATGTAGTTATCTGTAATTGTATTGCAAACAAATGAATGCATGTGTGCATATGCATCTTAAAATTAATTGAATAACCAAACTCTGAGTTTAGATTCCTCAGTTTATTATAAAAATAATTTCATCAAACTCAACAATAACATGTAAATATTTAGCTAAAGAATAAGCTTAAGAATTAAAATAATATAAGCTGCCATCTTATTTAATGATACTGGCACAGTGGTGAATATCACAGTAAAATAAACAAAATAAAACTTGGGTTGATAATTAAAATCTCAACGACAATAGTTGAAATGAATATTGAAATGGAATTATAATGAAAATTTCAGATCACTAAACCTTCTTATAAAAATTAAAGCTTTATACTTATAATGTTAAAAAAGAAAATAATTTATGAGTAATGATTTTACATATTACTTCCCCCTCCCTTATCTGAAATAGACCATAACCAAATCAGCTTTATTTAGTACAAGTTGAGCAGCAGAGAGGGTGAACAGACCATTTTGCTTGAGACATTATTTATGAAAAAATAAGCCTTTCTACGAAAAGGAAATCTTAAGGTCAGTAACGTTAAACCACAACCTCTAACTGACCGTGAGATTTCTTAGGGTTAGATTATCTCGTTACTTTATCTCTGACTCTTTGGTTTTTTTATGGTGTGTTTATTTTACGTGTTGGTCACTCAACGTTGGTCGTTCACCCTCTCTGCTGCTGTAAATTAAACAGCCATTATAAATATTATTAGCTCGAGAGCGACTAGATGCAATCAAAAAATATTTACCTGTCCGTGATTTAGTTAAACAACAACTACAAACTCGTCAGGAGTCTCAAGTGGAATTTGCAGAAGGTGCAGAACAATTATTTAAACCGATTGTCGAACCAACAAAGAAAATTGTTATAGCAACTGAGGCAACACAAAGAGCTCTTGAAACATTACCTGTTGATATTGCTGGCCGTATTTAAGCAGCTCAACCACAACCACAACTACAACAACAACCACAGCCACAACCACAACCACAACAACAACCTAAACTAAGAACTAAGATAATAGATAAATTTACGCCTGAAGGTATCGCTGCTATCAGGGATAAAAAAAAAATTAATTGATATTGCCGCGTTTGGATATTATGAAAGACAAAAATATGTAAAATCAGAACATGTTAAATCTCTAGGCTCTGCCAATTGGATTAAGGATGTATATCGCATCGCTACTGGTATTCCAGAAATTAGATATGATGAAGATATTATTAATTTTAATAGATTTGATGAGGATGTACACAGACATATAGAAAGCGAAAGAGCTAAACAATTTAAATTACAGAAACCAGTAAAAACACTTGGAGAACAAGTTCAACAATTTCCACAATCACTTCATGATTATTCACGACCACAATTACTATCACCACTACCATCACCACAACGATCACCACGATTACTACCACCACTGCCACAACAATTTGAATTACCATCACCACAACAACGAGAACAACCATCACCACAACGATCACAACAACTACAAAAAAAAAATGATGAAACAATTGAAATCACCACAACAACCAGTTAGAACAACAGAGGAAGAATATCAAGATCCTGGCGCAACTGGAAGTGGTTTAGGAAGTGGCTTTATTACTTGTCCCAATAACGTCCTTGCTGATGTTGATCGACTACAAATTCTCATGGGAGGAAAACGAGCTGGCAATAATTCCCCAGAAATTACTAATGAAGCAGCTGATATTTGTAAACGATTATTTACAGGTGGTGTTATGGATATTAACGTGTATCGGTCCCTCATTAATGAAATCGCCGATGATTATTACAGTGACTGAGTATGTAATTAGATGCAATTAGAGATAAAATCACTTAATAATAATATGATCATATGCAATACTCATAGACCAACCATGGTTAGGGCAATAAATTCACGATTACCAGTATACAAAATGACCTACGGAGATGGACTAGGTGATGTTGTTCAAGGTCTATTTAGAGGGATAGCCCCAAAAGCAATACCGCTTTCAAAGCAATTAGGAATGAAAGCTATTGACGTTGTTCGTGAAAAAGCTATTGGCGCTGTTGGTGATGTTGCTAGCAAAGCATTCTCAGCGATCAAGGATAGACTAGCGCGATTAATATGCAGACCGCCAGCAGTCCGACCTCAACTAGTGAAACTGGCCAGCACTGAAGTGATGCCCGCGAATGTCAGTAAAATAATAAATCAAGCTGCTGATCAGAAACTAGCGGAGTTGGCTACCAACACTAATGTTGGGTTAGAAAAAGAAAAAAATATAACTGCAAGTTTGATAGCGGGAAGCAGTCTTCGTGTTAGACGAAGACGATAATAATAAATATGTTCAAGCACATATCTGATCCCGCGTTTGACATTGATGCACCAGTTTTAAAAGATGAATCTGTGCGCAATTATCAATATTATTCTTATGACGCACGAGGAGATCCAAATCGGCGTGGACGAATTGAACTACAGGTTTAGGATACAAGCAGATGTTTCTTACCCGCTGAGGCATTTATTGAGGTTGAAGGTGAAATTTTAGATAATACCCTTGCACCGCCAGGAGCATACGCAGCTGATTTTAGTGTTGGTTTTGTTAATAATGGCATCATGGCGTTATTTAAAAGTGCAGCATATATCATTGATTCACGAGAGATTGAGATCTGTCATGAAAACGTCGACGTTGCCACGACGATACTTGGTCTTGCGTGATATAGTGATGATTATTCAAGATCAGCTGGTCCATCAATGATGTTTGCAAAGGATACTTCTAATTCTCCACAGTATCGACAGTATGATATAAGACACCCACAAAACCATCTTGGAAACGCCGGCGCTGATGTACAAAATATAATTATTAATGTTGATGCAGATTTTAACTTAGGATTTAAATGACGTCGAGCAATGTTAATCGGTGGAAGTAGAAGATTTTCATGTGCCATTCCACTATCACATATCTTTGGATTCTGTAGAAATGTTAGAAAAGTCATTTTTGGAGCTAAACACACAATTGCACTTGTGCGAAAGGCTACCGACGATGATGCGATATGGCAATCCGTTGGTCATGCTGGTGTAGTAAATTTAATAAAACTTTCTCTGTGGATGCCAGTAATGACTCCAACAACACCTGAAGAAGAACATTTACTTTCTTTTATGAGTCAAGGTGGTAAAATCGATGTTATCATGGTTGACAATGACCACAGATTCTATCCAGAGTAACATTAATGGTTTATTTACTTGGCAAATAGCATCACAGCAAGGTGTTTCTGCACCATGGCATATATTTAATGCACTTCAGAATAATTTACGAGTAAATGATCAAACAGAAAGTAATATGATATTTGACACACTTGGGGTTAGTGAAGTTTCTTTGAGGATAAACGGACATCAAGAACCTTCTGAAGAAGTGTTGCTAAATTTTGAAAATAATCATGTTGCACGTGCATATCATCGATTATTGACATTCATGGGACGTGATCAAAATATTGATACTGATTTACAAATATCACAGCTAGATTTTACAACATTATATCCGATTTATTACTTTTCGCTGGAACATTTAGATTTAACCAGACAATCAGTCGTTGACATATATTTTCGAGCTCGTGTAAACTGAGGAGCTATTGCAAATTACAGAGCTGTTGCTGTCATACTCAGCGATAAATCGATGTTACTTGAAGGTGTTGGTGGACGAATGAGAGTTATTGATGCCGCAGTAGAAAACATGTAATTAGATCGCTCATAATAATTATAAATGTCACATCTAGTTAATGTCAGTCTGACTCCTGGTCAGATTAAAAAGCTACAATCATCATCAAAAAATAATTGTGCGGCAAAAATATCACTAAAGCGAGAACAAATCGCAAATGGTCCGAATAAGTTATCATTATCAGAACGCCAGCATAAGCATTTCAATGAAGTAAAAAAATTAAATAAAGGTATAAAACTTAATCTTTCTGCGAGTGTCATTAAAGACATCGTTAAAACGGGTGGTATATTTCCGCTTCTTGCCGCGTTACCAGCAATAATAGCCGCTGCAGCCCCAGCTGTTGCAAAAGCAGCTGCATTAGGCGCTGTTGGAACCGCTGCTGGAATGGCGTTAAAGAAAGCAACGGGTCAAGGAATTATGCACGCAGAAAACTTTTAAAAATATCACGGGCAAAACAATGCGGAAAACGTCTAACAGCACCAAACGTTCCACAGCCGGGCCGTCTAAGATTATCAGGCCCAGTATACGGTCGTGGTCTATGATTACCAGGGACCCCATATTCATGGTACGGAAAAGGTCTAAGACTACCCCGGTAACTTTGTCATCGACTTCGATGATTTTCCCTATGTCCAATTTTGATTTACTTAATGCTGCTAAGCAACTTAATATAAAAAACTTTAGAGGAGTTTTTATGCGTGATCAATTACCTACCGTTGCAATGCGACAAGAAACTGGTATTATTAATCTCGATAAAAACTCTGGCCCAGGCACTCATTGGGTGGCATATGCAATTGATCCACGTGGAATTATTTATATTGATTCATATGGGTTGGCACCACCAAAAGAATTTTTAAAATATATAAATACTGCTATGCAAAGTAAAAATTTGATGCGTTCTAAAATCTGGTATTCAACATTGCCAACACAAAAAATAACGGATCCACCGATATGTGTTCGAGAAGTACTCGCTGTACTTGATGCTGTATCAAAATCAACAACACCACCTCATAAAGTCGTGCATGAATATACCACGTTGTCACACTTAAACAGATATCAGTAAATATAATGGTAGATATTTATGGAAGATCTTCTCGCAAAGCTCAGCAGCAAGTCGATTTATCTAAATACGCAACTCTTGATCAGCTCAGAAATGAAATCAATGATTTATTAAATATCACAAGTGTGGATCAAAATGAAGTCGTTGTTTTTCAGGATAAACAAGGACGATTAAAAACGAGTAATATACAGCTGTTAGATGTTATTATACGAATTCCCACCGCGGTTATTAATAATATCGTTACTTTTTCTGATCAAGGTAAAATACAAGATTCTGGTAAGTCAGTTAACGATTTTATCAAGCGATCTGGTGATTCATTCACCGGTACCATTATTATGAATCGAAATAAAATTATAGACCTTGGAAACCCAACCGCAGATAGAGATGCAGCAACAAAAAATACGTCGATGATCAAGAATCTAAGTACGTATTAGTCAACGGTGGTATAATGCGTGTATTTCTCAATATGAATAATAATGGTATTAATAATCTTAGAACACCAGAATCAGATTTCGACGCTGCAACGAAGAAATATGTAGACGATAAGGAAATTCCTATGACAACTTCGTTAGCTACAATCAATAATGAAATGACTACAATCAATACTAATTTTACTAATCACATACAAACTTTCTTAAATTTTCGTAGAAACATAAACAGATCTATTAATGATTTTTTTGGAAGTCCACCAAATGTTGATATCAAACTCTCCGATATTAACATGAAACTCAACGACATTGTTAACGGAATACCTAGTATTGTTCAAAAAACTAATCTGATTAAAATTCCACACGGACAAATTAAAAATATCGTGTACACAGTAGCATCAGGATCATCAACGTGGACACCGCGCGATAACACTCTCGAACATACCGCAGAAGTAACTGGGTTATACAGGCTATCTGTGTACGGTTTGGAAATTACTGTGGCCACTTCATCACCGAATGTACATTATAATCCTCTACTGGTGATGCTAACCAAGGACATCAAAGAAACGTTTACGTTAACATCAACGGAAATGCCCCCGAGACGTTACTGGTGGTGCCTGGAATTCGTAGCTGAAACTATTTAATTACTTAATTAAATGACGTTGTAATTGTATAATGAATCGAGTGACTGAGTCACTTATCGACGTTCAACGTCACAGATACGCTCAAGTATGTGAGTGTCAAACCAAACTAAAAAATATCATACAGTAAAAGTAAAAAAATATCGCAGACGTATGGTTGTAATTGATATAATTGTTTACTCAGTTTCCGCTGTTGTTGCTGGAACCGGATTATTATTATCAACAATAACAATGACAGCACCTGCAGTTGTAACAATTGTCGTTTCAACTTCAACGATTATCGCAGGTATTCTTAATATTATCGCTCAGAAGATATCTACGTGTACAAATGATAAATTACATGAGTATATAATAAAACTCCACACAGCAACAACATCTTATTCTAAACTATCATCGTATCTTTCTGCGTACCTCAGCGATGGTAAAATATCTGATGAGGAGTTCACAACGATAATGAAAACCTACGATGAAGTATTTAGAGTGGAATGCAACGCTTTCTCTAGCGATTCTAGTGATAAAGTAACTTGCGGTAAGAATGAAGGTTGAATTCCCGAGAGTGCGTTCTATTAAAATAATAATTAAATAGCTGAGTATTTTAAATAATGTCAGCGTTAAGACTATTACAGCAGATCGTCACTAATACAACGCCGTCAAAAACTACTATGATATCATTAAGTTCGACCAGTCCTGAATTTAGCGTTAACTTTCCAACTACAATTCCAGCAAGTGAAATAGCATTAGCGCAATTACGAGTTTATAATAGCTGGCCAAATATCAGGTCAAAATCGTTTGGTGGACTACCAGCAAACAATTCACTTGTATTTGCGAATAAGAATAAACCTGATGGAACTCCTGATTGGCAAGTTGTTGGAATTTCAACGGGCAGTCATCAAATAGAACAGATTAATGATGAGTTCCAACGCAGAATTAAATCTATCACAGGAAAAGAATCCAAAATAGCAATCACTGTTTACGAACCAACATTATCAGCAGCGATTGAAATAAATTCCCCTGATTATGTTGTAGATATTTATCAAAGTTCCATTAGATCTGTGTTAGGATGGCCTGATGTTCCTCCAGACCAAAAGTCAAATGGAATTCCAGAACCAACCAAAAATGAATTTAAAACAACGGAAAAAAGATTCATTAAAGGTCCAGAATATCGAAATAAAAATAAATGGCGTTATATAGGATTTGAATTTGATCCAAGCAGCAATTATTACTTTACCGATTTTGATGGTCAAGGGATCCCTAAGATACAAAGTTAAGCAATTAATGTTATCATCGTAGACGCCAGGACGGGGACTACTAGAGAAATTGTTAATGAATAATTTTTAGAAACATTTTTAGATCTTCTTAAGCCTGAATATGATAAAAAACTTAATGATTTAAGAAGTTTATTTATTTCATTATCTCAACATTATGACGATGGTGTAAAAAATCAGATAATCGAAACAATAAAACATTTAAATGGGATCTTATTTAATTTATACATAGCTAATCGAAGTATTATAAATATTGCGACTAAAGTCAATGGAAGTATTTACGCAGGTCTAAAACAAAAACAATTATTTCTTGATCATTACAAAATAACAGAAAAAGATTTACAAACATTTATAATACCAGATTTAAATAATGCTGAAATAAAAAAACAACTCAACAATGTCATTGATGAATATTTCCCTAAAGTATTTGCAGCGTTGATAAAAATAACCCCACCACTGGTTATTCTTAAACACAATAATAATCCATACGGTAGAGGCCGTCATATCTCACCTGGTATTGTTAATATAACATCAACGATCGCAGCCAATCTAGTATGTGATGTAATTGATGGAAGCTCAAGTAGATCTTTCAAAAAGTAGCGCTGCTGAGCAAGGTTATATATTATATTCATTTAGTCCTCAAGCGCCACCCGGGTGGTTAATTGTATCTGAACCAATTAACCCCGTTTATCTACGTGTACATAATCCGTCATTATCAAGGATACATTTCAAACTTACAGACCAAATAGGACGTATTTTGGATTTGCAGAATGAAGTTTTAAGTATTAATCTGTATGTGAAATCATAGAGCGTTATATCGCAAAACAAAAAAAAATATATCCGAATCTAACTCGGATCAGAATAATTTTCTTTTACTGGGGTAAATCGTGACTATCAGAATAAAATAAAATAAGTAAATAACCTGCATACTTTTACCAGGGATTTTGTTTAGCCATTATCACATTAACTCCACCTTCACTTTCATTTTCACAATGCTCTCTTAGCTGTCTTATACGAAGGTTCACAATCTTTTTCTGTTCGTATTCATGAGATAATTCTAACTTAATTTTATCAATAGCGTTTGAGAGAGGTACAAACAGTTTTACCTGATTATCTGTAACTGTTGCCAGCGACTGTAACATTGCCTGCTGGATAAACTTCATGAATTTATAATCAGATGGTAAAGTGTATCTGTTCTCTAATTTCCGTTGTTCTAATGATTCAAAATCAGACAGAATTTTTTCAGGATTAAGATTATCAGTTATATTTACACCGTTATGCTGTAATATTTTAATCGCAGAAATAATAACATTAATATTTTCAGAATTCATTATATTATTAGTGTTTGTTTAATATAAAAATAAAATCAGAATAAAATAAAAATAATAGTCCCTAAGGAAAGATAATTATATACATATGATCATGATTATATACATATGATTATATACATCTGATTATGATTATGATTATATACATATGATTATGATTATATCTTAATTAAGGACAGCACAAAACACAGAATCTTAATTACAGTAGCGTATTTACAGCAAGCATATTTACAGCATAGATTAACCCCATGTGAAACCCCTAGGTTGCCAAAGGTCATCCTAGTAGGCTCAGAGGTTATATACAGGCTCAGAGGTTATATATAAACTTATCTTATGGACGCAGACGCATAAACACCCCCCCCAGCAAATTCCTAATCGAAACGAAATACTAGAAATTCAGAGGGCTGTCTAGGCATTATGATTTTATGTAACCCCTTAAATCAAGCAAGCATACTTACAGTAACAGTATTTACAGTAACGTATTAACATATTTACAGTAACGTATTAACATATTTACAGTAACAGTATTTACAGGAACATATTAACATATTTACAGTAACGTATTTACATATATTTATAGGGACAGAACAGTTACATATAAGCTTAATTCTAAGAACTTTAACTCTAGGACAACATACAATCTTATCTTAAGGACAATACTATGGGCCTTCTCTACGTTCAATAGAAATTTTTGCTCACTCCCCCATCATAATCACCCAGGGAGTGCAAAATTGCACCCACCAAGTAACATGGTGGGAGAGTGTACAAATTTTCTATTGAAACAATAGACGGGCTGGCTGCGCCCCCAATAAATAATAAATTTTGGCATAATATCGCCTTTCGCCCGACAGTATGCCGGTCACAAGAATCGAACCACGGACCTCGAGCATGAAAATCCAGCTCGTTAGTAATCGGCCACCGGACTTCAGTATGTATATATGTTGAAAAAGTTATTATATAGTTAGCGCGTAAGTATACAGAATAAAATCAGAATTTATTGAATGTATTGTGGATTTCTTAATAAAATCAGAATTTATTGGATGTATTGTGGATTTCTTAATAAAATCAGAATTTATTGTAAAATGTAATTTATTTTCAGTTTCCAAATGCTTGAGACTACATTACACAAAACCCACAGCTAAAAGTCTGTATTAATCAGATGTTGCCAAGGATACCAAAATAATCGATAAGTTATACTAACACGTAATGCCATGCTCATTCTAAAAATAACCTCATGTACAATTCACTGCTGAGATGTATATTAGCCGATATAACACAGATAATATGTGACTCAGGTTAGCTTGTTCTTTGTTTTGTAATAGTAAAATTAGCTACAATGGGCTTCTTGGAAACATTAGTGTCTATGGGACATTCCAAACTGTATAAATCTCTATTAAATACATGTATTTAAGACAAATGGATTTTGCTGTTTCTTGATTACAACAAAATCCTGGAGGAAAATTTGCGTGCTGACTGTACACACAATTACATATCATTTTTATGAACCATATTTATGAAAAAGGAGGATATATCAATACTTACTTGTAGGGTTGGACTCTTCAGCCACTTGATAAGGTGCAAAAGCAATGTGGGTTCTGACCAAAACTCACAATATCATTAGCACAACAAGTACGACAACTGCAAAATTCACTAAGTTATTCTTGACGGAGTTGTCTCGCTTAATCATCTGATACCATAGGAACATTATATCATGAAAAAAAAAAAAATCTACATAAAACATGAAACTAAACAAACTATGAAAGCAAAATGAGACGACACTGGTTCATGAAGAAGGTTCTGGTAGACTAACATACTGGAATCTGATTTTTTGTAGAAATCTTTTGGAAAAAGCAGATCTCATGATATTATCTGCTGCGTGTTTTACTGAAGGTGGTAATATGTTAAAGTATTTACCAGCAGAATTAATTGATTTAAACATAATTTCTTCGCCATCTGTATTTATAGATTTAACAGCCCTCTGTCCGAATATTTTACACCTTCCTGTATTTCCACGTGCAGAATTATGACTCTGTGTAATAGCTTGCAGGTTATCAAGCGAGTTATCAAGCTTATCACCACTGATGTGATCAATTACAAGTCCATCCTTGATTGGTCCAAAATAACATTCGTAGATGAATCTATGTGAGAAATAATTTTTATTTCTATTGGTATTAAATCTAAGATAACCAAATTTATTAACATTACCGACTGGTTTCTTTAATCTACAGTTCCTAATTACACCATCACGAGATGCTTCATAATTGATGATGATTGGATACTTTACAAATTCATTTTGCTCCATTTATATACTAATATTATTTGTTTAAATCATTACTTTGAAAATCTAGCGAGATAATCTTCCTCGGTTTTTATAGGAGATTCAGAAGATGTGTTTTGTTTTGTTATCGTAATATCGTTTCAGCTCTCTGTATTTTTTACCACCACATTGCGCACACAGTTGAGTTTTTCCTCTGACTCCAACACCACACCGCACACACGGTTTTGGTCCTAAGGTGCCTTGTCTAACGCACTGCATATGAAAACCGCAGAATTCATTTACGCATGCTTTGTTACAAGGAGAAGTATATCCGATCATAAGCCAATGGCATTGATTATTTGTTTGAATCATATACAAAAGATTAAAATTCAATTAAATATATATTTGTCCTAATTATAATAATGCAGGAATTATCCGCAATTGAACATTCTGGAGCCAGATTTGATCTTGACAGACTGCCGAAACACAAATTAAGTTTTTCGATGCAAGATCTAGCTTTAACGAATAAAGATATAACAAAACGTATCCGTGAAGCCAAAAAAGAATTTCGCGACGATGGTGCGGCTCATGTGTGGTCGACATTCAGAATTGAAAATACTATTAATGTGATGAATGACAAACGAGGAAGAGAGATTTTTGACTACCTTGTTCAGAAATATTTTATTTTAATAAAATTTATTGTAAATACAAACGATGACACTTGGATTATTCGTGACAAACGTGATTCTGTCCATAAGTCAGGAAAAAATATTGTTCTTAGTAAAAATTCCAGACCAGGAATACTTACTGGTATTGACAAACCACATTACGAACGTGCATACCCTGTGACTGCGGTTGTATACGCAGTATATCCGTTAAATAATAAACCTGACGTTAGGGATCTCAAACCCATGAAATTGTCAAGAATAAATTGCGTAGCTGAACGGGTTACAGAGCACTTCACAAACGTGATACGCGGAAACGGTTTAACTGATTTACGACGTAAAAAAATAAACACCTGGGCAGAAACAGTTAAAGATACCGGAGCGTCCATCAGCGACGTTGCTGAGCTGGGAAAGAAATTAAAATTCCCAATAACAGTGAAGACGTTAACCGGAGAGATTTTGTACAAACCAAAATATAAATCAAGAGGAGCTTCGATAGATATTATTGATCATAACGCACATGCATGGACTGTGGCAGTAACGGTATTTCCACGAGATAGAACGGTTAAATTTTATAATGGTCATGTATTCGATGCTATCAGAAATGTCAGTAAAATTGACCCTGTATCTGTGTGGCTGTTTCAGAGTTCGGAATATGATTATCATGATCAGTTTGTACGGTCTAATGGTGATATTTATCGTACAGAATTTCTCCACGAAGAAATGAAAAATCTTGCATTAAAATATACCTCTGATGATATTAAGGTTGGACAATTACTTAATAACTGTTTTACCGTTCCATCAATTGCTGCTTACGCTGCTCAGGAGAAAAATTCATGGAAACCGACACGATTGGAATTTCTTGAAGATGTCCAACACAGTTGTGTGGAATACGGACACGGTGGATTGTGGAACACTAAATACGATTATAATGACGTTATCTCAGTTGATATGGTAGCGTGTTATCCTGGAAGTTTTCTTGGATACGGAGAATGTTCTGAATGCTCTAAGAGATTTGGTCATCCAACACACGAGATGACCAGAGTAGCGATAAACGGACCTTTACCTTTTGACTTAACCGGATTTGCCTGTATAGAGTCGTTCGAGTTTTCCGGGGATCTCCATCCGATTGTTTATGCGTGGTTTGGAAGACATTTTTCAGAGCGACGTTGGGCTCCAATAATGCTAATAAAGTATATGCTTGATGCTGAAATTTTAATGTCGTTGAGCGTGAGTGAAGCAATTATATCATACCGCGTGCAGAAACAAGTCTGGTTGCCAGAACCGGATGTATTTAATGATGCTAGAAGATATTTTCCTAATCCTGAAGATGATATTGTTAAAATTACTAATAATATACGTGAATGCAGGAGAGAAAGTGATGAGAAATTTGCAAAAGATCTCGGCAGAAAAATAATCGGTAAATTTACGCAAGGAGGATCATATGATCATAAACGAGCGTGTACAAGATTAATTATGGATGATGCTGAACTCGATTTTATAATTGCTGTTACAACGGAGAAAAACACATTTATAAGTCGAAGTAATGCTTATTTATCAGAAGGAACTAAATTAGGTACAATTGTGAGTTATACTGATGGCGAGTCTCCGCAGTTTACTCATTTAAGATCTTCGATGCCAGCGTATGTTTCAATAAATTTATTATCGATGATAAACAGATTTCCTCGTTATGCAGTCAGAGTCGCGACAGATTCATTTTACATAAACAAAAAATATGCGGATTCGTTAAAACAATTGCGTATTAACGATCATGCATCATGGGGCGAATGGAGAATAAAACGTGAAGATATAATTAGTTATTCTGAACCTGCCAACGTTGAAATTGCGAAAACATATCACAAGAATAATCAAATACCAAGGATGTCATCGGCGCCATCTGTATGTGATCCTGTGGCTAGACATAAAACCGTTTATCTTAATGGGTGTGGTGGTTCAGGTAAAACAACACGCGCGATTGAATTATTTAATAATTGTTCTGATATGATTGTTTTGACACCGATACATAAACTCGCCAGGGAAATAAAAGAACGAGGAGTAAAATCGTGTACATATCATAGTTTCTTTAGATGGTGCGGAGACGCATGGACTCCATCGCGGATGGGTGAGAAATACATTCCTAAAATTATTATCTGGGACGAGATATGCACGGTGCCGCTAGAGGTATTAAAAATATTTCTTGATTGGCTGTTATTGAAGAATACTGCTGTGGTGATGTGTGGCGATCATGGTCAACCACCACCTTTCATTGGATCGTCTCCACATGAGTGGCTGAAAACATTTGTAGATTATTACGAGGAAATAACTGATGACCATAGAGCTATTGATAAATCACTAAAAGAGTTTAAAAAGTTAATAAGACTACAGCCAGATAAAATACAGTGTGAAATAATGCGTAAAGTAATTCCAGAAACTTCTATGAATAATTTTTGGACTTTATGGAGACCTGCTGATTTGATAGTTGCAAGTAGAAAAATAGTTTGCGATACACTTCAACAACAATTATTTACGTTACACAAAGAAAACTTTTCAAATCTACCTGTACCTTTGTGTTATTGCCCAGCAGATACTCGACGACAGAATGTTGATGTTGAGATTCCTGGTGGTGGAATACAAAATCTTGTGCTAAATGATATTGTTTTAGTTGTTGTTGATGTTGTTGAGAGCGCGTTAAGCATGGATAAATCGCCATGGACGTTAGGATACGCTATAACGATTCACACTTCACAGGGATTAACTATTATCGATACAAGTATTTGGATTGTCGATGATCGTATTGAGTGGTCAAATTTAGTTTATCTTGCGGTGTCTCGAGTCAGAAGAATATCTCAACTGGGCCGAGTTATCATGGATTGCGTAAAAACCGAAGAAATTCCTGACAACTTTGTCGATATCAATAAAATATTAGCGAGTTATAAGCAATGTGACCAAAAAAAATAATCGCGATTTTAATATTGATGCTGAATTTATTATAACACTGAAAGCACAACAGAATAGTCATTGTGCAAATTGTAACTGTAATATGCTGTGGCAGTACTGGACTAATAATCCAAGACAATTTACCGTTGATAGAATTAATAGTAGTCTTGGTCACACACGCAAAAATGTAATGCTGACCTGTCTTGAATGTAATCGACGTCGAGGCGCTGGACACCCTGGTGCAAGTTTATAAAAGTGAACGCGTTGGTAATTGTGTGTCCGTAGGAATTGTTTGTAATTGTTCGCGTACAAATCCACGCTGAGGAGCAGTTGAATCTAATCTGTAGATTGCGGGTCTACCAGTGGATCTAACCACGCTAGAAATTTTGTGTGTGGTCACACTCCAGATAGGATCAGTTGCTCTTTTTCTACCTCTTTCAAGTTGACCAGGTTCATATAAATATCTTACGGTAACATTACCTAGTACTGGTTGAGAGGAAGATTTATGTTGTATTGGTATATATTTTTTGTGATCGCATTAGAAGGTTTTATAGAAGTTGCACGAGTCACTTCGTTGTTCAACGCAGCTATCACACTCGGTAACCTTGCAACCCATTCACGAGATCTCTCCATGGACTTAAAGTCAGCAGATATTTCCCTTGCGTATTGGTATCCAAATAACCGCTCAGCAAGCGTTCGATTAAATCGTTCAACGATTGCCTGATCACGATGAATTTCTGTGTGTCCTCATCTGATTTTAACGTTATGTCGCTTCATCAACGATGATACTGCACCAAGAAATTCTTTGCCAGGATCAACCTGTAGCAGTTGTGGCCATCTCAGATCACCACGTTGATAAATGCGTTCAAACGCAGATGCAACTTCAGTCGCTGTTTTAGTTGATAATGGTTCTGCTTCTTTATATCTACTCCCAACGTCAACGACGGTTAACGCGTATCTGTATATGTATTGACGTCTACCAATTGTAATGGTATCGTGTGGTAAAACAAAATATCTGCTTGATGAACTTCATTAGGGGTACTAACATCAAAATGTGCATACTGAATTTTTTTAGGTGGTGGTAGATAGATTTGCCATATTGCATGTCGTGCTAACCACACTGCAGCAACATCACGTGAAACTTTTGCTGTTTCAGCAAGTTGACTAATCGCTGCTTTACCTCTCCAGTATCCACTTGGGCTATAATAAACAGATTCCATTATTATGATAATAATCAGTTGATTAATTACCAGCCCCTAAGATTATTTTACCTTTCATACCAGCTTTTACCAGAAAAGCAGCTAATCTTTCTCGAAATGATTTGTCTTTTACATTATTTATAGCATGAATTAATTTTATATCGGCGAGATGGCGTTGTTGTAAGTCTTTATTTTTATACGCGACATCATGAATGTGACACGCTTGATCAATTGCATTTATTGGATACTCTCCAGGTTTTGGTTGGTCTTGGTTATCGAGTCGGATATCGAGACGAGTTCCAGGACCACAATAATTATATCCAGGTATGTGTTTTTCACCAGGATACTTTGCCCATGGAGCTCCTGGTAATTTACCTAACGAAGCAGCGATATCTCCACCTGTCTTTAATAAAATAAATTTGTATTTTTTTGTACCACATTTCACACACCTGCCTGTAAGTACGCGCCTGTTATTTTTTGTTATTATTGTCGTTAATCCACTGGTGGATGTATGCGCTCTACATCGAACACAATATAAATTCATATTATTATTATATGAATATAATTGACTTCTCAGTGACACGAAAACAAGAGCCAGTCAAGCATCATCCAGCGCTACCAAATTCTATCAGAGCAATTATACTTGGCCCATCTGTGTCTGGTAAAACGCAATTATTACTTAATCTGATAATGCGATGGCTCAAGTGGGATAAATTATATTTAGTAGCACCATCTGTAGATGATCAACGATGTTACGAAGTACTTAAAGATTTTAATGAAAACGCAAAGTCGCTGATGTGTCCTGATAATGATGCTATTGATTTTATTACCGATATAGATGAAGCTCCATCTATAGATGATCTTGATGGATGTATCAATAATCTCGTAGTATACGATAACGTAATGCTGGATAAACAATCCAATCCAGCTCGGATATTTTCGAGAGGCCGTCACAAAAATACAGGTGTAATTTATTTAACTCAGAAATATACGCAAACTCCTAAAGTAATCAGAGATAATTGCAATATCTTAATTGTTTTCAATGGAGTAGATAATTATACTTTACAAAATATTTATTATACTTGGTGTTCAGGGGACATGGATATGATTAAGTTTAGAAACTTCTTTTCAAAAGCACAAGCTATTCCGTTCGGATTTATAACAATAAATTTACATGACCCAAGATCTAGATATCGTATAGGTCTGGATAAAATCTTTGGTTAATTACAGCAGCAGAGAGGGTGAACGACGAACGTTGAGTGACCAACACGTAAAATAAACACACCATAAAAAAAACCCCAAAGAGTCAGAGATAAAGTAACGAGATAATCTAACCCTAAGAAATCTCACGGTCAGTTAGAGGTTGTGGTTTAACGTTACTGACCTTAAGATTTCCTTTTCGTAAGAAGGCTTATTTTTTCATAAATAATGTCTCAAGCAAAATGGTCTGTTCACCATCTCTGCTGCTAGTTGAAATACTAATAAATTTAATATGTGTACCTATAATGTTGATTTCTGACCTAAAATGGGATGGATCCCTAAGATAAACGTTTGACCGTTACTCACGATTCCGCCAGGTTTCTGTTTTTTTATACCCTACGGAATCCTGTAAAGTGTACGGAATTCTATGGAAAACCACCATGGAAAATCTTACCCCCACTACGGAATATATCCAAGAAAATTAGAATATTCAATGCAAAACAACATAATTTTTTTTTTACAGTAACTTGATAAGTTGATAAATATTCATTAAATAATTACCTCACACGGAACACAATTTCTTTGTAAAGAAATATAAAAACAAAATTTTCGACAAAATCTGAAATTTTACAAGCGTTAATCAAAACTAGGCCTAGTGATGACCCAGAAGTGAGCTCTAGCAAGGTCGCCGCAGTGAGGTCAAACACGGCATTAGACTGAGAAGTAACAGCGTGGAAATCAATTGCCAACCTGAAGCTCAAAACAATAAACAATAAGAAAAATATATAACAGATATAGGTATTTATAACATTAGAGTTGGTGGCATTCACTGCCAACCAATTTCATTGCTGATTGTTCGTAAAAACATGCTTATCAGGCATCGACGTGACCCCCGCCCCATATACACTGCTGTAAACATGATAAATGTCGCATTACCCTCTGCTTAATGTGAAGTGTCTTCACAAACATAAAAGAACTACAATATGAGATATTTGGCCTGATTAGAAAAATAAACCTTTTAAAGAAATATATAATTGACTCCTGCATATTCAATAAAAACATAACAAAAACAGCATACTGTCAGTCTGCAATAAATAAAACGGTATCGGTAAAATATTCACAATAAGAGAGTTATATATAATATTGAATGTGTCTTGAGAACTCAAATCATGCATAAATATATAACTGTTGCCATATACTGAACACTTTATGCAACAAATGTAATTGTTTACTACCATTCAAATACACCATAATAACAACAACACAGACTGTCAATTTGCTAACATAGCAGTTAAATGAAACAGTCAGTATAAATCATCTGCAGATCAGATGGAATGACTATAGATGGTAGTAAGAGTGACTTTATAACTCACATACGACATACATATAACAGCAGTCATATAAATAGAAACTGAACATATAACTCATAACACTCATAACATAAACTGGATCTGTGTGCAATATGAACACCATAATTATTCCATAAATCAATTAAATTTGAACCTGACATTGAATATCATCATCTAAAATGGATAGAGAATTTAAATATCACTTTTTCTGGAAAAAAAACTTTTGCACATTAATTAAAACATTTTAAGCAAAGTATTTTTTTCTTAAATTCATTGACATAGAATATATTGCTTGGGAATGAATACTTTTAATTCAGTTACATAGCAAGGGCACTAAATACAAATTCTTTAAAGTTTATTTATATATAAATTTCTATATCTCAAAGATAAAATCATTGATATTGTTCTTTTTAATATGGACCATAGTAATAAGTCGAATACTTCCATGTAACAGAATTTTAGCTTAAGATCAAGCTGATAGAACAAAAACAAATTGCTCCTCCTCAATCTGTATGTAGCAATATTGCTATGTTTATTTAATATCTATGATGTCGCCTTTCATTTCTCCTTTTCTTTGAATCTCTCTCATCTACTCTTTCTCCTCTCCTCCTCTCTTGTTTGCTTCTTGATCTCTTCTTCATCAGGTATTTTCTTTCTACCTGTCCATCACTCTCACATGGTTTCCCTGTGATGATTTGTAACACCTCTTGTATGGTTGCCTTCATTTCATTCAACATTTTTATTTGCTCCTTCGAGCTTCTGCCACTTGAATTTTGTAGCTCATCTCTTAATGCATACAAAGTATATCCAGAATATAACTGACTTGCTTGTCAGACCTACATCTAGCACCCAATCTGTCAGCCTTATCTCAGATCTCTAAGATGCTGATTCACCTGTGGGAAAACTTATGTTACCATAAAGCACTGCTTCTAGAACACTACATCCTTCCTTTTCTTTCAGATTATAATTTATATTTTTAAACTGGGAATAAGTTTAGTGTTTCAAAACTAGCCATAATGATAATAATACATTTCTTAACAAAAGAAATTCACATAATATAAATTTATGAGTGTAATAAATATTTGCAGCTTGATATTTTGTTTTTGATCATGTACAAAATGGTCAACTTAGAATATTGTAAAATAGGTTTACAGTTCTCATGGTTTAGTCCTAATAATGTTATGGGTTTTGATTGATGATTGAGTTCATGTTCATCATTTCAAACTGAACTGCCATTTAATGAGATACACATGTTATTAGCTATCTAGATCTACAGAACAGTTTGCAGTTATAACATGCTACACTATTTATAAGTAAAACATCATACAACACAATGTATGTGGTAAGCCTTCTAAAAGTTGTACATTATTTTGCATACACATAATCCTGTAGATAGTCTGGTGGTTTTCTGACTCGGGATGATCTTCTTAATGCTAGGTCGGCTGTTGGATATGTGTCACATATATCTCCATCTATCTTTTGATTTATTGTATCATATATATGGTCATCGGATGGTGGAATATGTGGTGAATTCTTTACTGTCTTGAAGAATGGCGAATTTCTAGTTATCTGATGGTCCTCTCTTCTCGCTGTTAGCATTGTTCCCTTTTTGTTGACAACTTCATATAGTTTGGGGTCGAATGGAGTTGATAACTTGTCTCGCTTTTTTGCATTACTGGAACATTGTCTCCAACTTTGAAATTTGACTATCTTTTCTGGTTTGATCTGCATAGCTCTACATCTTTTCCTTTTTGTCAGTATCAGTTATCTTAGTTTTGTTGTCGTCTGATTTGATTTGTATACTTGGGAGTTTACTTCTCATGTTTCGTCCAAATAGCATTTCGGCAGATTTGTTGGTTGTTTGCATGAGGTGTGGCTCTGTAACTGTAAAATGTTTCTTGTTTCCAATTTATATGTTCTGCAATAGTTGCTTTAATTGTTTTTCCAATTGTCCTCATAAACCTTTCTGCTTTACTGTTGGCTTGAGGCCATAAAGGTGTGATTTTCCTGTGCTTAAATCCCATGTATTCTGCAAACTTTGTAAACTCTTGTCAATTGAATGGAGGTCCATTATCTGTTTTTACAACTTCAGGTATTCCAAGCATAAAAATATTTTGTCGAGTTGCAGAACGACTGTTTTTGTAGATGTTGAATTAATAATTTCAACGACTGGATACCTTGAGTAGTCATCAACAAGTACCATTAAGTAGGCTCTGGATGGAAGAGGGCCACTGAAGTCCATGCTAATTTGACTCCTAGGGTTGTCTGGTAGAACTGTCATTTTTAGTGGCTCTGTCATTTGCTTTGGCATTGATGCAAGGCATGGTATACAACTTTGACAGAAATCTTCTACTTGTTTGTCAATACCAGGAAGCTATACTTCCTCACGAAGAAGTTGTTTTGTCTTGACTATGCCCTGGTGGCCTTCATGTGCTAGCTCTATCACTCTATTTTGTAGCCCATTTGGTATTACTAGTTTCCTGTCACACAGTAGTACAAAACCATTTGTAACTGGAATGATTGTGAATTCATGTCTGAGTCTTGAAAAGGTTTTGTTTAGTTCATACGAATGTTACCAATTTCCAGATTCTTTTGATTTGATAACATGTTGAAGGTCCTGGTCCACTAAAGTAGTCATCCAAATTTCTTCAATGGCCATGGCTTTGGGTACAGCATTAACCAATATGAATTGAACATAAGCTTCTGCAACTTGAGAATGTTTACAGCATTCAGTACTTCCTTGGGATGGCATGAAATATAATCTGTTGCATTTGTTTTACCTGGCTTGTATACCATTTTTAAATTGTATGCTTGTTATCTCAATCTCCCATCTTTGATTCTTGCAGGAGGTGGTGATTTTGGATTGTTGAAAATGACATCCAGGGGCTTGTAGTCATTAATTACCTTAAATGTATGACCAAACAGGTACAGATGGAGGTGCTCACAACTCCAGCCCATCACTTCCAACTGTGAATACCGCTTTTCCACATCTGAAAGTGCTCTACTGGCGTAGGCAGTTACCTTTCCATTCTGAGTTAATAATGTGCATAGACCGACAAGACTTGCATCAACAATTAATTGTGTTTCCTTGTTAGGATCGAAATACATTATTATTGTGTCACATGCTAAATCTTGTTTAAATTTTAATCAAATGCTTACTGATGTTTTTCAGTCCATTCCCATGGTTGATTTTGCTTCGTTAAGGCTTGAAGAGGCTCGTTAATTGTTGAATAATTTGGGATCAATCGTCCCACATAGTTTGTCATGCCTAGAACACTGCGTACTTTTGATATGTTTGATGGAATACTGGCACTTTTAACTGCTTCCACTTTCTTTGGATCTGGAGAAATTCCTTCTTTGCTGAAAATGTATCCAGAGGATTCAATATTGTCTTTGTTGAGCTCACACTTGTGTTTAGTTAGTGTCAAAGCCTTTTCCTTTATGCGAGTGAATGTAGATTCTAGATTTTTGTCATGTTCTTCCTGAGTGTGACCAAATACTAGAATGTCATCGCTAATATTCCTTGTGGCGTTTAGTCCTTCCAGTGCTGTACTGAGTCCGTTTTGAAATATTTTCGCTGCAGATCGTATTCCAAATATGAGGCATTTATATCTCCGTAGTTCAATATGAGTCAAGAATGTTGTAATGTTTCTTGATTCTTCATCCAGTTCCAGTTGATGGTTGCCTGAATTTAGATCAAGCTTGGAGAACACAGTTGCACTGTTGAGATCTACTATAAGGTTGTCTATTGTTGGTGTGATACGTCTCTGGCGTAGTACTGATTCATTGGGCAAGTGCATATGAATGCAAATCCTGATTATATTGGGGTTTGGGAGCAACCACAGATGGAGATACCCAAGGAGTTGGTCCATTTACCTTCTCAATAATATGTAATTCTTAAAGTCTTTTCACCTCTTTTTCAACTTTCTTCCGAATGTGAAATGGAATACGCCGGTTGGGCTGAGTTACTGGGACTACAGTATCATAAGTATGAAGATGTATCTGTACGTCTTTTAGTTTTCCAATTCCTTTGACGAATATCTGTGAACTTTTTACACAATTCTTCACACTTGCTTTTCACAGTAGCACAGATTCTGGTCTCTGATTCTTAGGCAAATATATTTTTGTCTTATTTCTGCGGTTTATGTTTCAGCATTGCATGTATGTTCATCCATGACATTTATGCCTGACTTTATTTCGAGTTCACAGGCCAAAGGTGTATTCTTAATCTGAGCTCTCAGATAAAATACATGTACCTCTATCTTTCTGGATTTCTACGGGATATACTTTACTTTCTACCTTGAGTCTTGATCTACAGACTTTTGCAAAATGGTTTTTGTTCTTGCAGAAATTGTATTGACCCCTTTTTGCAGGACACTACCTATCTTTGTGTGGATATTCGCCACCACAGTTTCTGCATGTTTGGTTTCTGTATTGTTGTTTGTTGCTGCCTTTAGCTTTCTCCATGAAATGTGTCTTGTTTCTAAGGCGACTCGGTGTTCTTCCTTTAGTAATGGGGTTGGCATTACGTCTTTCAGATTTTGCTGTTTCTGTTGCTTGTCTGTCAGAAGAGTTCCATGGCACGGGCAAGTGTAAGAAGATGCGGTAGGTCCATCTCTTCACGAAATGCATGATGCCTAAGATGTGTTGACAAACATCCTTGAATTACTTGGGATTTTATTTCTTTATTGACATCATTGAATTCACACCTTGGTGAAAGCTGCCTTAGCTTGGTGTGGAAATTATCAATTGATTGTCCATTTTGTTGATTTGCTTGCCAAAATTTGTAGATTTCAAATTTGTGGTTCTTCTTTGGTGTGAAATAGTTTGTCAACTTTTCAATGGTGGTTGGATAATCATCTCTTGGAGGGTTAAAAAAATGTTGTTTACTTCCTCTCCTGCATAATGTAAAAGTAAAGCATGTCAATGTTTTGTATTTCTGATGTCCATTCCAATCAGAAGGTTATCAAGTTGTTTCACCCACTTCTTCCATCAGACATCAGGTGCATTTTCATGGACAGAGAATGGTGGGAAAATAGGCAAACTTGCTGCCGTTATCAGAGATGTAGACTTTCACTACAAGTGTACAACACGGTAGCAGGTCTGTAATAATTCTCTGATTAGAATGGCACAACCGTCCTTATTCTGCCCTTGTTATCCTCAGCTTTTTAACCTGTATCCCATCTTCCTTGCCATTGTAATGTTTGGGTTTTGTAATGAGAGAGTTAAAGACCTGTTTCTACAAACACATGTTTATTCCATAGCATACAAACTATAACTGACTTGCTTGTCAGACCTACATCTAGCACCCTATCTGTCAGCCTTATTTCTGATCTCTAAGATGCTTATTCAGCAGTGGGAAGGTCTATATTACCATATAGCACTGCTTCTATAACACTACATCTAGGTCCGGGGCCCCGAGTGGCCGAGTGGTCTGAAGCGCTCTCCGTTACGGATCACTGCCATCTCACCTCTGTCTGCGTGGGTTCGAGTCTTGGATTCGGCGAATGTGGATATGTGAGAAAGCTTGCCAGTAGCTTCTCGTGGGTCGGTGGTTCTTTCCGGGGATTTCCCGGTTTCTTCCTCCACCATTAATACTGGCCGCCATGTATAGCCTATCGTGTGCTGAAAAATGGCGTTAAGCCCTACAACAACAACAACAACAACAACAACAACAACATCTAGGTCCTTCCATGTGTAACAGTCCTGGGAGGGTGTCTTCATTAGGCTTTTGTAACAGTCCGGTTGCAACTATGGCCTTCTCCAGCACATCATCTGGAAAATTGATTCTAATGGGTCTTGCCTTTGAGTGCTCAGTCTTCCTTGCCCATGAATGGAATAAACTCTGGCTCTCTGCTTTTTCAGTCTCTTTATATCTCAGTCTAATATCACATATAGGTGTGGGTTTTGGAGTAGGATGGCCATTTCATTTACAATCTCACCCTGGCTTCATAATTCCTGTACTTTTGCTTGATGCTTTGGATAGTGCTGAAAACGCTGTTCCAGGTCACTTGTTTTGAACAGGTAAACATACAAATTAAGCAATAAAATGACACTGAATCCAGAGCAAATATATTTACTATAAATGTGTTCAATAACTCTGATGCATTCTCCTACGTAAATTTGACATCTCATGCACTGTAGTCCCTTCCCTTTGTATTAATGAAATTTGATACTTCAGTCTGTTTGGCAGCCATGCTATAGCTGAATTAAAAGAAAAATTGAAAGCATTTTGTAATAAATGGATATTTTGCATTACTCTTACACCACTGTACGAGTCAATAGGACTCTTAACAGCTACAATGAAGAGAGAGAACTGTTTATGGAAAATCTGACACAGTTTTGATCCAATCAGGAGGGTAGTTTCCCCTATACGGTTTCATTTTGTCATGATGAATGATCGTCCCTTTGCCATTAACATCAAACTGGATCAGGTAATCTTGGTCACTCATCTTCTTCTTGACCAAAAATGGTCCATCATATTATTTCTGTAACTTTGGACAAACTGCTTCACTTCTTGTTGTGCAGAGATACCACACCAAATCACCAGACTGGTAAACTTGGAGTGCTTGTTTCACATGATAATTGTCCTTCTGTAACTTGGCTGCAACATGAAGATGTTTATGACCTAGGCTGTGACCTGTCTGTATCTTTTCCTTCAGCAGTTCCACATAGACTCCATAGGAAGATAGAGTTTCATTGAAATGGTTTACTCAACTCCCAAACACGACTTCTGCAGGTAATCTTACTTCATAGCCCAACATCAACAAGTTAAGAGTCATCCCAGTACTCCTTTATGGGTCATGCTCTATGTGCACCAGAAAGGCAACCCATTCATTTTGCTCTTTGGATAGATATGCGCTTACCATCTGGACTAGAGTCTTGTTAAATCACTCCCCTTGACCAATGCAATGGGTATTTCTTGGTGGTGTCTCG
This sequence comes from Megalonaias nervosa, assembly GCA_016617855.1. NCBI lineage: Eukaryota > Metazoa > Mollusca > Bivalvia > Unionida > Unionidae > Megalonaias > Megalonaias nervosa. Next base: position 28,954 of record JAECUM010004541.1, read on the forward strand.
GTCTTACCTCAAAAAAGTTCACAAAGTTCTGCAAAAGTCCTACTTTCCTAATTTGGACCCTGGTCAATAGGCAGATAAGCAGGACAGCCATAACGAATTATAACTTCATTCAGAATAACTTAAGTTGTAGTCTCAGCTGTTTGATCAGGCACAGGAAATACCTCCACCCATTTGTAAAATAGACTGTGACAACTAATATGAATTTGTTTCCTCTTGGGGTTCTAGAAAATGGTCCAAGAATTTCCGTCATCAGCCTATCCATAGGTGCACCTACCATCATTATCCCTAATGGCGCTCTTGGACTGGTGTTTGAAGGTTTATTTGCTCTACAAACCTCGCACTGTGAAACCCAATTAGTCTGCATCTTCTTTCACTCCATACCAATACTACCTCTGTAAATTCTTCTCTTTAGTTTTCTTTCTCCGAAAATGCCCAGAGAGTAACCCATTATGCATCTGGTACATCACTTCTCTCTGCAAAGAGCTAGGAATGAATAATTAAAGATAGGAACCTGAGCCATTCCTTTTATCAAACTTTATGAAGATAATACTTTGTTTCAAAATAAGGTCATTCCACTGGAGTACATAATGATGTGTGGCTTGACTTAATGTGGCAAACTCTTGTGCAGATTGTCTTTTGTTCTCTTGGAGCCATTTTAAAACTGGACCCTTATTGGAGTCTTCTTGCTGTAATTGCTTCATATGAAATGCAGTGAAATTTTTTTACCATGGATCGTAAAGTCCAATAACGCTGGCATCACTGTGAGTGGCTACTCTGCTACATCCATACATGCTCCACATAATGTTAAACCTAAAGCAACAAAGGACATGCTATGATATTTTCTTGTATTTTCTCTTCAACTTTTGAAGCCAATCTCAGTCACAGCAGAAAACTTCATAACTCTGAAGAGGGTCAGAATGTCCTGTAGTTCTGATATCAACTTATAAAACTTTTGCCTTGATTCATAGGAATTACACTTTGACTTTTGTTGCAGCTGACTGACTTGTAGATCTTTTCTCATCTGACCAGCCTGTAACCCTGGTCTCAACTGACTGGATTTTAACCCTGGTCTCTCCTGACCAGCTTTTAACCTCAGCTGTATCTGGCTGACCTTTAATTGTGGTCTCACCTGACCAGTCCTTACTCCCAGACTCCCAGCCTTACCTGACTGACTTTTAACCCTGGTCTCACCTGACCAGTCTGTATTCCTAACCTAACTTGGCTGCCTTTTAAACTTGGTCTCACCTGATCAGTATGCTGCAGATGATGATTGTGACATGATTCCTGTCTGACACTGACATGGAAAAAATGGAAGAGTCACCAAGATGAGAACTGCCATGATCAGTACTAGAACTTGACTGAGGAGATGACAAAAATGTTGCATTTTGATATGTACTTTGTCCAGAACTCTGTTCCATATTTGATTATTCGGCTCAATTATTCTACAATTGCATTCTCTTTGATTACAATAGCTGAATAAGCCATCTGTATTCCCATTTCTGAAACCTGGTCTATACTTAACCGCAAATTCATACCCATATAATATTTCTAGCCATCTAGCTATTCAACCCATTGGATCTTTTGAGACTAAACAACCACTTAGGTCTTGGTGATCACTTCTTACTTTTAATGTTCTTCCCATCAGGTAATGTTTGAAATAGTAAAGTACCGAACGGCCCGCAACTCCTTATCTGTAACACATTAGTTTGATTCAGACTTGTTCAGTGACCGACTTGCGATAACCATTTCTTGGGCATTCTGAATCTGGGACAGGAATGCACCTTTACCCTTTACATATATGCCGTTGACTTTGGTATACCTCTACGAACAGGTATATTGACAGGTATATTAATGATGGTATGTTCATTGGACAATTGCTGAATCTGATCACTAATGAGACCATTTTCTTTTATAGCCTGGATTGTCTCTTGGCCAATGGAGTCAGTCCCCATTAGTTTAAACATTTTCCTTTGGTGGATGCATCTAATTGGAGCTGTTTTCTGAGGTTTTCTCTGTAGTGGGCTTTCTATCATATCTGCTTTGGTTTCTTGGACATTGAAATGAGAAGGATCACCACAAATAAAGCAAGCCTTATTGCATGACTGTTAACTCTGCCTTTCACCATGTGACCCTTCTTGGTAACTTTGTTTACCTTTGTGGTCATTATCAAATCTGCTGAATGTTGGTTTCCATGAACTTGGATGAGAACTGTGTTAAATTAGCAGTCTGTTTCTTTATCTCTTTTTGTATAACCTCTCTCAGCTTATCCAAATCAACTGAATCTGTCATTGAATCTTTCTTCTCACTATTGCCTTTGTCAACCCTTGTAGATTCTTGCACTTGTTTATTAAACACTTTATTCTTGTTCTTTCCTGGTGCTGCCCTTGCTACTCTTGTTTCTGTAGACTAAATTTCATCTTCAGTCACTAGGTCACCATCTTCTCCAGTGTCTGAACAAATGTATTCTTTGAATGCTCATGTTTCACTGTTCTTATTTTTATTCTTATATGTTTCTTGGAAGTTCACTACTTGAAATAAAGCATCATCTATGAATTTCGGTTGTTTTACATACAGAACCTGAAAGCGGACATTATCATCTATCAACCCTTCAAGGAACCTTCTCAGTAAATCATCTTGTCTGGTCTCTTCATCATGAGCAGCAGGGAGGGTGAACCCTACAACTTTTTTACTGACCTTATTTTACAAAAATAAAGATTCTTACAGAGGCTGAAAAATAAGGTCAATAACGATAAACCGAACCCTCCTAACAATATTATTACCGTATAGTTTGAAAAAACGGATAATAAATCGTTTGGGTTAGCTCATTTTTGTTATTTTATTTTTGACTTTTGTTATAGTGCGTTTAGTTTACTCGGTGGGTCACTCAAAGTTGTAGAGTTCACCCTCCCTGCTGCTGTAATTAACCAAATATTTTATCCAGACCTATACGATACCTAGATCTTGGGTCATGTAAATTTATTGTTATAAATCCAAACGGAACAGCTTGTGCTTGAGCAAAAAAGTTTCTGAACTTCATCATGTCCATATCCCCTGAACACCAAGTATAATAAATATTCTGTAAAGTATAATTATCTACTCCATTAAACATTACTAAAATATTGCAGTTGTCTCTGATCACTTTAGGTATTTGTGTATATCGCTTGAGTGACGTATATAACATCTGTATTCTTGTGTCTACCTCGAGAAAATATTCTAGCTGGATTTGTTTGTCTGTCCAACATAACGTCATCGTACACCACTAAATTATTAATAAATCCATTTAGGTCATCTACAGATGGGGCTTCATCAATATCGGTGATAAAGTCAACAACATCATCACCGTCTTCATTCAGCAATTTTGCATTTTCATTAAAATCTTTAAGTACTTTGTAACAGTGTTGGTCATCTACGGATGGTGCTACTAAATACAATTTACTCCATTTTAACCATCGCATTATTAAATTTAATAATAGTTGTGTTTTACCCGATCCAGATGGACCTATTATAATCATTCTTATCGAATTTGGTAATAATCATTCTTATCGAATTTGGTAATGCTGGATGATGCTTCACTTGCTCCTATTTTCGTGTCGCCGAAAAGTCAATTATATCCATATTATTAATAACATGAGTCTATATTGTGTTCGATGTAGATTATCTACACCCACTACTGGACTGACAACAATAATAACAAAAAATAAACGACGTGCATTAACAGGTAAATGTGTAAAATGCGGCACGAAAAAATATAAATTTATCTCCATGTCTGATTCAGGGACAAAGACAGGTGGAGATATAGCCGCTTTATTAGGAAAATTACCAGGAACTCCGTGGGCTAAATATCCGGGGGAAAAACACTTACCAGGATATAATTATTGTGGTCCTGGAACCCGACTTGACATCCGACTTGATGATCAAGATCAACCAAGACCAGGAGAGCATCCAGTAAATAAGATTGATAAAGCGTGTCATGTTCATGATGTTGCGTATAAAAGTAAAGATTTACAACAAAGGCATCTCGCAGATGTAAAATTGATTCATGCATTAAATTCTATACCTAATAAATCTGTTAGAGATAAATTAGTTAGTTTTCTAGTAAAATCTGCCATGAAAAGTAAAATAATGTTAGGGGCTGGTAATTAATTATATAAATATTATAATGGAATCCATTTATTATAGCCCAAGAGGATATTGGAGAGGTAGATCAGCTATTACTAAATTATCTGAAGCAGCAAAAGTCTCACGTTCTGTTGCTGCAGCGTGGTTAGCACGACAGGCAATATGGCAAATTTATCTACCACCACCTAAAAGTATTCAATATGCACATTTTGATGTCAGCGTCCCTAATGAGGTTCATCAAGCAGATATTTTATTTTTACCGCACGATACCATTAAAATTGGTAAACGTCAATCACGCACATACAAATACGCATTAACTGTCGTTGATGTTGCAAGTAGATATAAAGAAGCTGAACCATTATCAACAAAGACAGCGTCTGAAGTTTCATCTGCATTTGAACGAATTTATCAGCGAGGACCTTTGCGATGGCCACAGTTATTACAGGTTGATCCTGGCAAAGAATTTCTTGGTACAGTATTATCGTTGATGAAAAAACATAACGTTAAAATCAGACGAGGACATACTGAAATTCATCGTGATCAGGCAATTGTTGAACGATTTAATCGAACACTTGCCGAGCGGTTATTTGGATACCAATATGCAAAAGAAATATCTACTGACTTTAAATCCGGTGAGAGATCTCGTGAATGGGTTGCAAGGTTACCAAATGTGATAGCTGCACTAAATAATGAAATTACTCGTTCAACTTCCATGAAACCTTCTAATGCGATCACAAAAAAATATATACCCCGTAGCAATGACAGACATCAACCTCAACCAGTATTAGGTAATGTAACTGTAAGATATTTATACGAACCTGGTGAACTTGAAGGTGGTAAAAAAAGAGCAACTGATCCTATCTGGAGCGTGACTACACATACAATTTCTAGTGTGGTTAGATCCACTGGTAGACCTCCAATCTATAGATTAGATTCTACCGCACCTCAACGTGGATTTGTACGTGAACAATTACAGGTAATCCCTGAAGACACACAATTACCACCACATACAATTACATAACCAGAACCTCTACGTCGATTACACTCGAGACAGGTCAGCATCACATTATCACGTGTATGACCAAGATCACTATTAATTCTATCTACGGTAAATTGTCTTGGATTATTATTCGAATATTGCCACAACATATTACAGTTACAACTTGCACAATTATTATTCTGTTGTGTTTTTAGTTTTATAATAAATTCAACATCAATATCAAAATCACGTTTATTTTTTTTATCACACTGCTTATAACCAGATAGTTTTTTTCTTATTACGTCATTATTAACAGTCTGATCATTATTTTCTGTAAAATTTATAATAACCCTATGTAGTTGAGATATTCGTCTGACTCTAGAAACTGCGAGATAGACTAAATTCGACCATTCGATCCGATCATCTATAATCCAGATATTTGTATCAGAAATAGTTAACCCCTGTGATGAGTGAATAGTTATAGCATATCCTAATGTCCACGGTGATTTATTCATATTCAGCGCATTCTCAACGATATTAATATCGACTAAAACAATATCATTCAAGACAAGATTCTGTACTCGGACACTTTCAGTGTCTCCACCAGGAATTTCAACATCAATATTCTGTCGTCGAGTATCTGCTGGGCGATAACATAATGGTACAGGTAAATCTGAAAACTTTTCTTTATGTAACAGAAATAATTTCTCCTGTAGTTCATCACGAACTATCTTTCTACTTGCAACTATTAAATCAGCGGGATTCCATAAATTTAGAATATCATTCATAGAAGTCTCTGGAATTACTCCTCGCATTATTTCACATTGTACTCTGTCTGGCTGAAGTCTGATTAGTCTTTTAAATTCCTTCAGCGGTTCATCAATAGCTCTATGGTCATCATTTATTTCCTCGTAATAATCTACATTATTCTTCAGCCATTCATGTGGAGACTGTCCAATAAAAGGTGGTGGTTGACCATGATCACCGCACATTATTATAGCAGTATTTTTCGTCAATAACCATTCAAGAAATGTTTTTAATATTTCTAACGAGACCGTGCATATCTCGTCCCATATAATATATTTAGGTATATATTTTTCACCCATTCGTTCGGGAGTCCATGTGTCTCCACACCATCTAAAGAAACTATGATAAGTACACGATTTTACTCCTCGTTCTTTTATTTCTCTGGCTAATTTATGTGTCGGTGTCAAAACAATTATATCCGAATTATTATTCATGAATAATTTAATCACACGAGTTGTTTTACCTGAACCACCGCATCCATTAAGATAAACAGTTTTATGTCTAGCCACAGGATCATATACAGATGGTGCTGATGAATTTGATACCTGATTATTATTTTTGTGATATATTTCCTTAATTTCAACGTCGGCAGATTCAGAATAACTAAGTATATTTTCTTGTTTTATTCTCCATGACCCCCATTCACCATTACCAAGTAGCGGTTTTAATAAATCTGTATATTTTTTATTTATATAAAACGAATCCGTGGCGACTCTGACAGCATCACGAGAAAATCTATTTATCATAGACAGTAGATTTATAGAAACATATGCCAACATAGATGATCTTAAATGAGTAAACTGCGGTGAATCACCATCAAGATAACTCACAATTGTACCTAGTTTGGTTCCGTCTGACAAATAAGCATTACTCCGATTTATAAATATGTTTTTTTCTGTTGTATCAGCAATTATAAAATCGAGTTCAGCATCGTCCATAATTAATCTTGTACAATGTCTTTTATGATCATAGGCTCCTCCTTGAGTAAATTTACCAATTATCTTTCTACCAAGATCTTTTGCAAGTTTTTCATCATGCTCGTCTCTGCATTTACGTATATTATTAGTAATTTTAATAATGTCATCTTCATTAAGATTAGGGAATTCTTTCCTGGCATCATCAATATTAAATCTATTTGGTTCTGGTAACCAAACTTGTTTCTGTGGACTATATGATATAATGGCCTCACTCACCTGTAAAGATATTAAAATTCCAACATCAAGCATATATCGCAATAGTACTATTGGAACCCAACATCGCTCTGAAAAATGTCTTCCAAACCAAGCATAAGTAATCGGATGGAGATTTTCTGCAAACTCAAATGATTCTACATGAGCAAATCCTGTTAAGTCAAAATCTGGTAAATGTCTGTTTATCGCAACCCTGGTCATCTCGTGTGATGGATGTCCGAATCTCTTAAAGTATTCAGAACATTCTCCGTATCCAAGAAAACTTCCAGGATAACACGCTATCATATCGACGGATATAACGTCACTATAGTTGTATTTAGTATTCCATAATCCTCCGTGTCCATATTCTACGCAGCTTTTATGAATATCTTCAAGAAATTCCGATCGTGTTGGTTTCCATAAATTTTTCTCCTGAGCGAAATGAGCCGCTACGGATGGAACTGTAAAACAATTATTTAATAATTGTCTAACTTTGACATCGTCTGAAGTATACTTCAGCGCAAGATTTTCCATTTCTACATTAAGAGATTCTCTACGGTAAATGTCACCATTAGGCCGTACAAACTGATCGTAATGATCATATTCTGAATTTTGAAATAACCAAACGGACACAGGGTCACTTTTACTGATATTTTTGATAAAATCAAATATATGACCATCATAAAATTTAACTTTTCTATCTCGTGGAAATATTGTTACTGCTGAGGTCCATGCGTGCGAATTATGATCAATAATATCTATTGGAGCTCCATTTTTTGTGTATTTTGGTTTATATAAAATCTCTCCCGTCAGCGTTTTTACCGTTATTGGAAATCTTAATTTCTTTTCTAGTTCAGCGACATCTTTGATAGACGCTCCGGTATCTTTAACTGATTCTGCCCACATATTTATTTTTTTACGTCGTAAATCTGTTAAACCATTACCACGTATCGTGTTTGTAAAATGTTCTGTAACTCTTTCAGCTACACAGTTTGTTCTTGACTCTGACAGTTTCATAGGTTTTAGATCCCCGACGTCAGGTTTATTATTCAGCGGATATATTGCATATACGACTGCAGTAACTGGGTAGCTCCGTTCATAATATAATTTGTCAACACCGGTTAGTATTCCGGGTTTAGATTTATTATTTAAGAGAACAATATTATTTCCTGATTGTATGTGTACTGGATCGCGCTTGTCACGAATAATCCAAATATTTTCTTTTGTATTTACAATAAATTTTATTAAAATAAAATATTTTTGATCATCAAGGTGATTAATAATTACTTTTCCTCGTTTGTCATTCATCATATTAGTAACATTTCCGACTCTGAATGTTGACCATACATAAGTAGCGCCATCGTCACGAAATTCATTTTTTGCTTCACGAATACGTTCGGTTATATCCTCATCCGTTAATGCCAGATCTTGCATCAAAGTACTATATTTATATTCTGATAGTCTGTCAAGATCAAATCTAGCATGGGAAGGTTCAATTGCCGATAATTCCTCCATATAATTAAGACAAGTATTTAAATTAAAATTTTAGTATATATATATAATGTTTGAAACAAAGAACAAATGTGTTTGGCTCAGAATTGGATATATTTCTCATTGTAATAAACCGTGCGTGAACAAATACTGCGGATATCATGCACAAAGTTTCAAAAATGGAAGTACAGGACCAATACCGCGTATTCAGTGTGGTGTTGGAGTGAGGGGAAAAACTCAATTGTGTCTAAAATGTGGCGGAAAAAAATATAGAGAATTAAAACGATATTATGACAAAAAAAATAATACATCGCCAGGTAAATCTCCTATACAAACCGTAGAAGATTATCTGGTCAGATTTCAAAATAATGATTTAGACAAATAATATTATTATATAAAATGACTCAGACAAATCAGACTTATGATGAAATGATCGACAACGATATTATAAGAGAATTAAGAAAAAAAGCATTTCGTAATAAATACGAATTTGTGAAACATCCAGTATATACAAATTATGAAGCGTCTCGAGATGGTGTGATCAGAAACTGTAGATTGAAAAAACCAGTCGGTAATATTAATAATACTGGTTATTTTACGTTTAATGCTGGGAAAAATAAAAATTATTACTCACATATATTCATATTCGAATGTTTTCATCGAGTAGTTAAAAATGGATTTGTAGTTGATCACATTGATGGAAATCCCAAAAATAATCGGTTATCTAACCTGCAAGCTATTACACCTAGTCAGAATGCTGCACGCGGAAATACTGGAAAATGTAAAAAGTTTGCAAGAAGATCTATTAAATCCATAAATACAGAAACAGAACAGGAAATAACTTTTCCATCAATTAATGCGGCTGCAAAATATTTTAGCATACATCCACAATCAGTAAAACATGTTGCAGATAAATTATACAAATCAGCATATTCAATAAAATACGATCAGCGGATAATATTTGAATATATCTAATTCTGTACTCTTAATAAATAAATTGTATATAGTTTTTGACTTTATATTTTACCTTCACCGTCGCTACTCTCAGTGTCACTCTCACTTTTGACAGAATCAAATAACATAATTTTTCTTAATTGCATTACACGATTATCTACAATCTTCTTTTTCTCGTATTCACGAGATAGTTCGGATCTAATATTTTCGATCGAACGTGCAAGAGGCGCAAATAGCTTTACCTGTTTTTCATTTACCACCGCCAAGGATTCTAACATAGACTGATAAATTGATTTTACAAATTTATAATTGGATGGTAATGTGTATTTATTGTCAATTTTTCTTTGTTTTAATATTTCATAATCGCATAATATTTTTTCAGGATCGAGATTATCAGATATATTTATTCCGTTATGCTTTAATTTTTTAATAGCAGAAATAATATCATTTATATTTTCTTGGTTCATATATAATAATTATTTCTTTAAAATAAAATAGCATCGTTCCGAATACTGTCAACACTCGTCAGCCATAGGAATCGAACCACGGTCGTCAGTATCATAGTTGCAACAACTATACCACTGAGCCATTTTCCGATTCATACATATAGACGTTTTAAAATTATTATGTAGTTAACCCAACACTAAATAAGCAGACAAATTACGTACGACCAATATACTGAATAAAATCACAATTATTATACAACTGTAGCGTATATTTACTTAATTTACAAACATTATTTATATATACTGGATAAAATAATCACACATTACATTTTTTTGTAAGAGTTATCGTTCGTTAAGGTCAAATATATGTTATAGCTAAAAATAACTTTACGCATTCGTATAAACCGACGTGAATTTAAGATTATCAGAGTTAAAAGATGCATCAATATTCATCTCTGTTACAAATTGATGCTTTACTAACAGCTAATCACCTACAGAAAAGGAAATAATTCACTAAATAATTAACGAAAAACAAGAAGTATTTATTGTCTGTAAATCGAACGTAGTAGTAAGGGAAATAATCGCTCAATTTACTCCGCAGAGAGAGATAGCCGAGTTATCTCGCTTTATTATATATACAATTGCTTTAATCATAGAAATCAGATTTTAATGATTTTGATTAGTAAACTGCCCATCAGATAAGGAAATCTGTAATTTTTCATGAATCAGAGTACCTATTATACCCGGCAGATTTCAATTTCTGGTAAATTTCATGATTTAGTCGGGTAATTATACCCGGCAGATTTCAATTTCTGGTAAATTTCATGATTTAGTCGGGTAATTATACCCGGCGGATTTCAATTTCTGGTAAATTTCATGATTTAGTCGGGTAATTATACCCGGCGGATTTCAATTTCTGGTAAATTTCATGATTTAGTCGGGTAATTATACCCAATAAATTTTAATTTTCTGTCAGATTTCAGAAATCTAACAGATTTTTACAAATAATAATATTAATAATAATTTATAACAGATTTCAGAAATCTAGCAGATTTTTACAAATAATAATATTAATAATAATTTATAACAGATTTCAGATTTCAGATGGCAGATTTCAGAAAATCTAATAGATTTTTCACAGAAAAATAATAAAATAATAATAATATTAATAATTTCTGACAGTTTTTTGATGAATTTCATGATTCAGTCGGACAATTATACCCAATAAATTTTAATTTTCTGTCAGATTTCAGATTTCTACAAATAATAATATTAATAATAATTTCTGACAGTTTTCAGAAAATCTAACAGATTTCAGATTTCTACAAAATAATAATATTAATAATAATTTCTGTTAGATTTCAGAAATCTAGCAGATTTCAGAAAATCTAATAGATTTTCCACAGAAAAAATAATAAAATAATAATTTCTAACAGATTTCAGATTTCTACAAATAATAATATTAATAATAATTTCTGAAAATCTAACGGATTTTCCACAGATTTCATGATTTTGTCAGGCCTCATTTACAAATGTTATAGATAAAATTAACAAAATCTACAAATAATAATAATAATAATAATAATAATATTTTCTGACAGTTTTCAGAAAATCTGTTAGATTTTCCACAGATTTTGTTAATCAGTCGGGTAATTATACCCGGCAGATTTCAATTTCTGGTAAATTTCATGATTTAGTCGGGTAATTATACCCGACGAAATAAGAAAATCTGTCCAAAAACATCAAACAGAGTATCTATTTACCCATCAGATAAAGAAATCTGTAGATATTTCATGAATCAGAGTATATATTTACCCATCAGATTAAGAAAAATCAACAAAAAAAATATATTATTTCAGAATCAGATTATTTTTTCCCTAATTATATTAGGAAATATTTAATCAGACGTTCTACGAGCGTATATATAAATTAATATTAAGAGATTCTTGTCTTAGATCCAAAATGTTTCCTGCCTGGTCAGTGAGTTTGAAATTTATTCTTGTCAGAAATGGATTATGAACTCTCAGGTACACGGGGTTAATTGGTTCAGACACAATTAACCAACCGGGGGGGTCTTTAGGGCTAAATGAATATAGTATATACCCTGTTCCGCAGTGCCACTGTGGTGATTAGATTTTGAAAGATCTACTTGATACCAGATTGACTGCAATTGTTGTTGTTATATTAACAATACCAGGTGATATATGGCGACCTCCACCGTGTGGATCATTATTGTGTTTAAGAATAGTTGGTGTAGGTATTAATTTTTTCCATGAATCACATATTCTTTTAAATTGTTCATCAATAAGATCATTAACTGATTTCTTTAGCTCTTCAGAGTTAAATCCAGGAATTATAAATGTTGATAGTTGTTCTCGCGTAATTCCGAAATGTTTTAGAAATACTGTTGTGAACAGAAGACTGTATCTAATATTCTGATGTAGTGGACCGTCTTCATTAACTATAAACCCTCTATAGCGTTTATCTGCTATGTTCACTAATTTTTTTTCTCTGTTAACAATAATATCATTCATGAACTCTAGGTCTGAAGCAACTTGATTCAAATGTTGTATTGCTTCAATTATTTGATTTTTTAAGTCATCGTTGTAAGAAGTGCTAATGCTGGAAAATAAATTTCTTAGATAATTAAGTACACGTCCGTGTTCAGACTTAATTGTACTAGCATATGAATTTATTTCATCAACATCAAGTACTATTATTTTACCTTTTTACCATCAACTATTTTTGTAAAATGGGTTTCTGTTTTATCTATATAATGTATAACTCCATCACCAAAATATCGTCGCCATGGATAAGCATTTTTTTCTGTTCGATATTCTGGAGGTTTTATAAATTTTTTAACATCTATGACAAAATCAGATCTCTGTGGTTCTGATGGTCCTTGATAAACCGGTGGATCTTCAGGCCAACCTAATACTGATCTAATCGAACTTTGATAAATATATATAGAATAATCAGGGGAATTTATTTCAATAACCGCAGATAATGTTGGTTCGTAGACAGTAATTGCTATTTTTGATTCTTTTCCTGTAATAGATTTAATTCTGCGTTGGAACTCATCATTAATCTGTTCTATTTGATAACTGCCCATTGGAATAGCAACTACTTGCCAATCAGGAGTTCCATCAGGCTTATTCTTATTAGCGAATATTAATGAATTATTTGGCTGTAGTCCACCAAATGGTTTTGATCTAATATTTGGCCAGCTATAATAAACTCGCAATTGTGCTAATGCTATTTCTTTTGCAGGGATTGCGGTTGGAAAATTGACACTAAACTCAGGATTAGTCGAACTTAACGATATCATAGTAGTTTTTGACGGAGTTGTATTAGTAACGATCTGCTGAAGTAACTCCCTGTCTGTCATTATTATTACCATTATTATTTAATTCGTTAAAATCATTAGCGATCACCTTAAAAGCGTCATCATAAGTTTTCATCATCATCGTGAATTCAGTATCAGATATTTCACCATCACTGACACACGAAGAAATATATAAAGATAATTTAGAACATGCATCTGCCACTGTATGTAATTTAATCATATAATCGTGCAATTTAGCATTTGTACAAGTATGTATCTTTTTGGTTATAATACCTAGAACACCAGCAATAGTCGTTGATGCTGAAACAATAATGGTTATAATAGTAGGTGCTGTCATCGTCAATGTTGATAATAATAATCCTGTTCCAGTAATAACAGCAGAAACCGAGTAAACAACTACATCGATAACAACTATACGTCTTTTGTATTTTTTTATTTTCGTGTTATAATAGTCGATAAAATTATTTAGTTTAGTCAGACGCTCACATACTTGATTGCATCTGTAACGTTGAACGTCAATGCAAGACTGAGTTTGATCCATTATACTAACAACGTCATTTAATTAAATTTCAGATACGAATTCTAGGCACCACCAGTAACTTCTCGGATGTATTTCCGTTGATATCAGCGTAAAGATTTCTTTCATATTCTTGGTTAGCTTCACCAATAGAGGATTACGATATACATTTGGTGATGATGAAGTGGCAGCAGTAATTTCCGAACCCTACATAGATAACCTGTATAACCCAGTTACTTCTGCGGTATATTCGAGAGTTTCACTTTGCGATGCCTGTATTGTTGATCCTGATGCTACTGTGTACACGATATTTTTAATTTGTCCGTGTGGAATTTTAATCAGATTAGTTTTTTGAACAATATTAGGTATTCCACTGGCAATATCATTAAGTTTCGTATTAATGTCGGAGAGTTTTATGTCAACGGTTGGTGGTTCCCCAAAAAATTCTTTAAAGGGTTTGTTTATGTTTCTGCGAAAACTTAAAAACATGTTCACGTGACTAAGAAATTCATTTTTGATTGCTGTTATTTCATTATTGATTGGAACTTCCCTATCATCGACGTATTTTTTATTAACTGCATCAAAATCATATTTTGGTGTTCTAAGATTATTAATGCCATTATTATTCATGTCAAGAAATGCACGCATTATACCGCCGTTGGTCAATACGTACTTAGATTCTTGATCGTCGACATATTTCTTTGTTGCGGCGTCTGCATCTGCGGTTGGATTTCCAAGATCTGTAATTTTATTTTGATTCATAATAATGCTACCTGTAAATGAATCACCAACTTTCTTAATATAATCGCTGACTGATGTACCGGAATCTTGTATTTTACCCTGATCAGTAAAAGTAACTATATTATTAACAGCCGCGGTGGGAACTCGTATAAATACATCTGGTAGTTGTATATTACTAGTTTTTAATCGTCCTTGTTTATCCTGAAAAACAACTACTTCGTTTTGATCCACACTGGTTATATTTAATAAATCATCAATTTCATTTCTGAGCTGATCGAGAGTTGCGTATTTAGATAAATCAGCTTGCTGATGACCTTTACCACGAGAAGATCTTCCATAAATATCTACCATCATATTTACTAATGTCTGTTTAAATATGACGTCGTAGTATATTCATGTACAACTTTGTGGGGTGGTTTTGTTGATTTTGATATAGCATCAAGTACGTTAAGTACTTCTCGACCACATATTGGTGGATCGGTTAATGTTTGTGTAGGTAACGTTGAATACCATATTGGAATATTTTGATAGCTGCTAATATACTTTAAGAATTCTTTTGGTGGAGATAGTCCATATGAATCGAAATAAATAATTCCACGTGGATCAATTGCATAAGCGACCCAATGCGTGCCTGGACCAGAATTTTCATCGAGATTAATAATACCGGTTTCAATGTTATTTGGTTGTTTTGGTAATTGATCACGCATGAAAACACCTCTGAAGTTTTTTATTTTTAATTTTTTAGCAGCATCTAGTAAATCAAAATTGGACATAGGAGATATCAGTAAACTGTCCCTGGTAATCTTAGGCCCTTTCCGTACCAGTGTGGGGTCCCTGATAATCTTAGACCTCTTCCCTTTTTTTTTTTTGGTGTTCGTTTTATTCCTTGTCCAGTTGCTTTCTTTAATGCCATTCCAGCAGCAGTTCCAACAGCACCTAATGCAGCTGCCTTTGCAACAGCTGGGGCTGCAGCGGCTATTAATGCTGGTATAGCAGCAAGAAGTGGAAATATACCACCCGTCTTAATTATATCTTTAATGGCACCCGCAGAAAGATTAAGTTTTATACCTTTATTTGATTTTTTGGCTTCATTGAAATGCCCGAGCTGACGTTCCGTAAAAGATAATTTATTTGAGCCGCTCATCTGATCTTTCTTTGGCAATATTTTTAATCCACAGTTATTTTTTGATGCTGATTGTATCCTTTTAATCTGACCAGGAGTCAGACTAACACTAACGTTATTATACGACATTATAATATTCATAAATGATCTAATTACATGTTTTCTACTGGAGCATCAACGACTCTCATTCGTCCACCAGCACCTTCAAGTAATATCGATTTATCGCTGAGTATGACAGCAATTGCTCTGTAATTGGCAATAGCTCCTATTACCACACGAGCTCGAAAGTGTATATCGACTACTGACTGTCTGGTTAAATCTAAATGTTCGAGCGAAAAGTAATAAATTGGGTATAAGGTTGTAAAATCCAATTGTGATATTTGTAAACCAGTATCAACATTTTGATCACGTCCCATGAACGTCATTAGACGGTGATATACACGTGCTACATGATTTTGTTCAAAATTCAGTAATATATCTTCGGATGGTTCTTGATGTCCATTTATTCTTAAGGAAACTTCGGAAACACCAAGATTATCAAATATCATAATACTACATGTTTGATCATCCACCCGTGCAGCATCTTGAAATGCAATAAATATATATCGTGGTGCAGAAACACCTTGCTGAGAAGCTATTTGCCATGTAAATAAACCATTAATATTACTCTGAACAACATCTGTGGTCATTGTTAACCATGATAATGCTGATTTACCACCTTGATTCATAAAGGAGAGTAGACGATCTTCTTCAGTTATTGATGGAGTCATTACTGGCATCCACAATGAAAGTTTTGTCAGAATTACTTTGCCAGGATCACCAGCGAGTCGCCATATTGCATCGTTGTCGGTTGCTTTTCGTACAAGTACAACTGTATGCTTAGCTCCGAAAATGACTTTTCTGACATTTCTACAAAATCCAAATATATGTGATAGTGGAATCACACATGAAAATGCTCTTCTTCCACCACGCAACATTGCTCGACGTGATCTAAATCCTAAGTTAAAATCTGGATCTACATTAATAATCATACTTTGTACATCCGCATTGGCGTTTCTAGCAAAATTTCTTGGTTGTCCTATTTCATATTGTCGATACTCTGGAGAATCAGTTGTATCCTTTGCAAACATCATTGATGGACCAGCTGATCTTGAATAATCGTCGCTGTATCTAGCAAGACCAAGTATTGTTGTTGCAACATCAACATCTTTCTGAATTGATTCAATATTTTTACCATCAATCATGTACGTAGCACTATCAAATAACGCCATAATACCATTATTAACAAAACCGACATTAACATCGTCTCCATATGCTACTGGTGCTGCAGGATTAGCGATATTTAAAATTTCACCTTCTACTTCAATAAAAGCCTCAGCGGGTAAGAAATACCTACTTGTATCCTGAACTTGTAATTCAATTCGTCCACGCTGATCTGGAATTCGAGCGTCATAAGAATAATATTGATAATCACGCACAGACTCATCTTTTAGTACCGGTGCATCCATGTCAAATGCGGGATCAGATATACGCTTGAACATCTTTATTATAATTATTATCGTCTAAAACGAAGATTACTTCGGGAAGTGAGACCACTTCGGGAAGTGAAACCACTTCCTGCTATCAGACTAGCGGTTATATTTTTTTCTTTTTCTGATAAAGGCACATCAGCCAACTCTGCTAGTTTTTGATTAGCAACTTGATTTATTATTTTACTGACATTCGCAGGCATAACTTCTGTACTAGGTAATTTTACTGGTTGAGGTCGGACCGCAGGTCTGCGTATTAATCGTGTTAATCTATCTTTAATCGCTGAAAATGCTTTACCAGCAACATTACCAACAGCACCAATACCTTTTTCACGAACAACATCAATAGCTTTCATTCCCAGTTGCTTTGCAATCGGTATTGCTTTTGGGGCTATCCTTCTAAATAGACCCTGAACAACATCACCTAGTCCATTTCCGTATGTCATTTTATATACTGGTAATCGTGAATTTATCACCCTGACCATGGTTGGTCCACGTTGAGTACTATGTACTATCATTTTATTATAGTTATTATATTTAATTACATACTCAGTCGCTGTAGTAGTCATCGGCAATTTCGTTAATAAGAGACTGATAAACATCAACGTCCATGATACCGCCTGTAAATAACCGTCTGCAAATATCTGCTGCTTCATTAATGATTTCTGGAGAATTATTACCAGCTCGTTTTCCTCCGATGAGAATTTCTAATCGATCGACATCAGCAAGGATATTATTGGGACAAGTAATAAAACCACTTCCTAAACCACTTCCAATTACACCGGGAGCGTCTTGAAATTCTTCTTCTTCCTCTTCACTTGGTTTCGATGATGTTGTTTTCTTTGGTGTATGAGATAGAACTGGTATTTGTGATTTTGGTGATCCTGGATAATCAC
This sequence comes from Megalonaias nervosa, assembly GCA_016617855.1. NCBI lineage: Eukaryota > Metazoa > Mollusca > Bivalvia > Unionida > Unionidae > Megalonaias > Megalonaias nervosa. The sequence goes on from JAECUM010004541.1 coordinate 47,071, forward strand.
GAAATGATTGCTCAAATGTTTTTGGTGCTGTTTGTTTTGAAGGTTTTTTACTTTGTTTTTTCTCCTTTTCTAATTTGATTAATTTATTAATTTCACTAACATAATCCTGATATAGTGGATCATCAACTCTAGTTTGTTCAACATTCATTTTTATGCGATATAATGATTTTTGCCATTGTTCACGATTTCTAATATCTTTAGCGTATTCAGTTTTCATTAATTTACCTCTTTGACTAATACTATCAAAAGCAAATTTAGCTAATTGTTTTATTTTAAGTTCATTAATTACCTTAACAATTTCTTCATTAAATTTATCTATCAATTTAACTGTTGATTTTGGTTCAGGGGCTAGTGCTTCAGCACCTTCTTCTACCTGGTCTGCATCTTCAGGTATTTCCGGGACTGGCATCGCAGCAGATATTTCGGCTGGAAGTTCTCTAAGAATCTTTTTTGTCTGTTTTGTTCTTTTTGCTATTTTTCCAGTTTCTTCAGAGGTTTTCTCTAACACAGGTTGAATACCTTTAGTGGTCTCAGTGATAGGTTTAAATAATTGTTTTGTATCCTCCTCAAATTCAACATGAGATTCTTGTCGTTCTTGTAATTGTTGCTTGACAGCATCACGAACAGGTAAATATTTTCTAATTGCTTCTAGTCGCTCTCTTGCTAATCTAGCTGAATGAGGTTCTCCGATGACAACCATATTAATAATATTTATAATAATTGTTTAAATTACAGCAGCAGGGAGGGTGAACTCTACAACTTTGAGTGACCCACCGAGTAAACTAAACGCACTATAACAAAAGTCAAAAATAAAATAACAAAAATGAGCTAACCCAAACGATTTATTATCCGTTTTTTCAAACTATACGGTAATAATATTGTTAGGAGGGTTCGGTTTATCGTTATTGACCTTATTTTTCAGCCTCTGTAAGAACCTTTATTTTTGTAAAATAAGGTCAGTAAAAAAGTTGTAGGGTTCACCCCCCCTGCTGCTTCATGCTAGCATATGCCTTGTAATATGACCTCTTTAATTCAGCTGCATACTCTTTTAACGGCCTCACCTTTTTAACGGCTTGGTGTGTGCCTTGTCACATAACCTCTTTAATTCAGCTGCATACTCTGAGTGCCATATGTTTTTGCAGTTTCAATAATCGTAAATCGACTGACTAGTTTTATGCATAACATACTCTATGAGACGATTGTCCATACACAAATTCACTTGCAGCACCTTGTAACCTCGGAAGAAATTCATCTAACTTCTCATCCGATGTGCATCTCTGATGATTGCCAATGTCTTCAAATCTATTGAACCACATCTTCCAGCTCTCTGTTCCAATAAAGGGTGGTAACTTGGGGCTTGCTGCTTTGATAACTTGCACTAGATCGTAAGATGTGTAGACCGATACACTATCGCTGTCTGATGACAAACTTACCAATTGAATATTTCTTTGGACAGGCACTGACACTTTTGTCCTTCTCTGTGAGGATTGACTTGCCTCTCTTGTTTCAGAGACATAATTGTCTTCACCTTTTCTAATATGCTCAACAGTTCTGTGATATGTAGTCTTTTGATTTCTTTGAACTTTTCTTCCATCAGCATTAATTTTCTGTAAGCTGCTTGCAGCTGTTACATGTAGGCTCGTACAAAAGTAACAAAGAAAAGAGTGAAGCCAACAAGCTTTGTAAAATTTAACAAAATAATTTATTTCCCTAGAAAACAAGGTAAAAATAAGAAAAAGAATTTATGGTTTATGAAACTAATCCAAAATTAATCCTAGAATTAATGCATTTAAGTCCTATCAATAAAAAGTCCTAAGTGAGTCACAATTTGAATCCCAATGAAGTTCTAAGATGGAAGGGGATGACGTCTTCAATAACATGCTTTGCCCTGATGTGTCAACAGTTCCTTGTTGAATCACCAAGAATAATATTCCAGTTTGGAATTCTGTATAATTTCCAATAAATGTCTTTGTCCAAGAATTCTGATGAGCACTAGTAATTTCCAGGGAAAATGAATGACTAATTCTGAAAAATAGAAAAATTCAACTCAAACGGGTCACAACAAAAACACCTTTGAGCTCCAAAGGTTAAAAGAAAGACTGGCCAAAATCACTATGATAGCGTGAATTTCAAGCCTAACTAGAACACAAGACAAATCCCTGGATGGGGTCGTGTGATCACTTCCTTCGCTTGGCATATAAACATTACATGCCAATTATCACATACGCTAGGTACGGATTTGATTCTACTGAACGAATCTTACAATAAGATTGAATAAAAAATTTGTTTAAAAAAGTTGTTTGCTCCAAACTTGAACTGGCTTTGAATCTAGGTCACCAGTTAGCTACAATGTTTCTACTACTGCTTGTTTATCAGGTCAAACAGAACTAAACTGAATTTTCTGGAAAAATGTCAAATCCAGTGAATAAAGTTATCACTACAATAACGTGTAATGAAATAAAAAAAATAAAAAAATTTAAAATTAACACACGAGTAATTAAATTACATATACATAACACAGCTTATCTGCAATGCCCATAGGTGTTTTCTAATTTGGATAACCTTCTTTTCCATTGCTTTTATAGTTTTGGTTAAGTCCACATCCTGTGTAGGTTGGTTCCTTATACTAGCAGGAATGGCCTTAGCAAATGCATGGTCCGATTTGGATCATTTGGCGCGACCCTCTGGATTTGCGGTGCCCCCATCTGAGCGCGGCATTTGGAGATAAGCTTTTAAACAATTTTTATATGATACTGAACTTAGATATTTTCTTCCATTGCTTTAAAATTACTTTCTTTCTATAGATATCTATATTTTTAATTACTGATGTGCAGGACCCCTCTGAGCGCAGGGCCCGATTGGGCCAAAACAGTCCAATCGGCCTAAGGCCAGCCCTGTAGATTAATTTTCAAGAAAGCCTCAACATTTTCTGCATCTCTAACCCAAGTATAACACCAGTATCATGAAGACTCACAGATAATGATGTCCTCAGATTTGATGAACCGCTCTGATAACCCAACATATCTTCCCCAGCAGGCATCGTAGTGGTCCATTGTAGCTGTAGCTTGGGAAGTAGGACCATTACCAGTGTCAACTGAACTTTGAGCAAAATGGTTGTCTATGCAACATCTTGTATCCACCATCATTGTACTCATACCATTTGTCATCCAGTTCACTCTTTCAGAATTTGTTTCACATGCCCTGCTTTCTTTATGTGTATGAGACCTTGTCTGCATCGTTTTAATGGAAATCTCTTCCAATGAATTTCATTTTTATAAAATTACTTTTAAAATATTTCTTTATTTAAAACCTAGGTATGTTTTATTCTATCCTACCATAGGTACACTTTTATTCTAATGCTAAATCTTGGAGATGTAAATCATATCACTGGATTTGAATCAAAGTGTCAAATCCTGCAGGTGCCGCTAAAACAATGTGACATCCTTTGGTAATGTGTGTATAATTGACTGTCATCATTGTGGATGTATGTAGTTATCTGTAATTGTATTGCAAACAAATGAATGCATGTGTGCATATTTATCTTAAAATTAATTGAATAACCAAACTCTGAGTTTAGATTCCTCAGTTTATTATAAAAATAATTTCATCAAACTCAACAATAACATGTAAATATTTAGCTAAAGAATAAGCTTAAGAATTAAAATAATATAAGCTGTCATCTTATTTAATGATACTGGCACAGTGGTGAATATCACAGTAAAATAAACAAAATAAAATATGGGTTGATGACTAAAATCTCTATGACAACAGTTAAAATGAATACTGAAATGGAATTATAATGAAAAGTTCAGATCACTAAACCTTCTTATAAAAATTAAATCTTTATGCTTATAATGTTAAAAAAATAATTTATGTGCAATGATTTACTTATTACTTTCCCCTCCCTTATCTGAAATAGACCATAATCAAATCAGCTTTATTTAGTACAAGTTGAAATATTAGTAAATTTAATATATGTGCCTATAATTTTGATTTCTGACCTAAAATGGGATGGTTTCCTATGATAAACGTTTGACCATTCCTTCCAATTCTGCCAGGCTTCTCGTTTATATGCCCTACAAAAATCCCGTAAGACGTACGGAATTCGTACAGAATTGTGCGGAAAACCATTGTGGAAAATCTTACATCCACTACGGAATATATTCACGAAAATTAGAATATTCAGTGAAAAACAACATAAGTTTTACAGTAGTTTGATAAATATGCATTAAATGATCATTACATCACACGGAACACAATTTATTTGTGGAGAAATATAAAAAGAAAGTTTTCTACAAAACTTATGAAAGTTGTCAAGAGCATATGAAAACTAGCAAAGACCCGGAAGTGAACCCTAGCGAGGTCACCGTAATGAGGTCAAACACCGCATTAGACTGAGAAGTAACAGTGACGAAAACAATTGCCAACCTGAGGCTCAGAACAATAAACAGTAAGAAAATTATATATAAGTGATACATGTATTTATAACACTACAGTTGGTTGCATTCACTGCCAATGAATTTCATTTCTGATTGTTCTTAAAAACATGCTTATCACACATCAGCGGGACCCCTCCCCCCCGTAACACTGCTGTAAACAAGCTAAATCCATACAAAACTTCCAGAGCAGGAATGACACTCGTGTCCTGCCTTTGTATCAAAACCCATATGTAAATCTACATGTGCCTCCTTGGGAGTGTTTCATGACTTTTTTTCTATCACTTTTTTATGGTTTTTTTTTTATTTTTTATTTTGACTTTTTATACAAGAACACTTGTATTCCATTTGCCTACCAGACTTCACCTTGGCTAAATCTAAGAGAAGTCTTACCTGAATAGTAGAATGGTGGGTCTGTATATCTACAAGACAGTAAAGTGTGTTGCAATGGCCAAAGAAGAAATAACATGTGGTTCCAGTAACCTAATCTACCCAATTTGGATGGTGCTGACACTGTAACACTTTTCATCTATACACAAAGTAATCAGTACTGGCCATGACCTGAGTTTCACATACAGACCGGTAGCTTCCGATTGGAAACTGTGATGTGAAGTAACATGATCTGGATATATAATAAAGACCTTACTTGTTCTCTTGTTTTAACACCATTACCAGATCCACGTAGTTATGTAATTTAGCCTAATTTACATTTTCTTTGCCGGTTTGATTGGTGAATACAAATCAGAATTCAATGTCCTGCTTCTTTTGTTTTTAGATTCAGGACAGGATTATCGACTGCAGCGCATTGCCAAAGTCCTGAAAGAGCAACACTCAATGAAGGGCAAGGTAGCTGATGAACAGATAATAATCCCTACCAAAGAAGACAGAACTGAGAGTCTTGAAGAGAGTCATGTTACTGTTGAGGACCAGAATGCAGATGTACTACACCAGCATTCATCTCAGCAAGACATTGGCCAAGATCTTTCATCTTCCACTAGTCAGCAAGAAGAATCCCCTTCAACTTTAGTTCAGAGAAACCCCACTCAGCCTGAAACAAACACGATAGCCATGTTAAAATTGTTGAAAGAAAATGTTAATAAATTAGAAGGTACTGGCGAAAACTCACTCCTGACAATTTGGGACTTTGCAGGCCAGTATGCATTCTACACGACACACCAGACATTCCTGACAAGACGAGCCATATACCTCTTGGTTTCTGATGTTAGTGGAAAGGTTACTGATCTTGTAGCTGATGAGTGTTATTTTGATAGTGAAGGGATAATGAAGTGCCAAGTTCATGGTAAGTTTTGATCTACAACTTTACTACCAAAATGAAATAAATGAACTCATTTTTCATATTTACTTTCTTCGGTAATACAGTTAGAGCACAGATTTATTCCACACTGGAAGGAAGAGATAATAAAAATCAAAAGAGAGCATTTAGAAACACTTTGTCTTGCCTGAATTGACTGAACTTTGACACAAACATTACATGTACCTTAGAATCCAGTTGCATGTATGTATGCCTTTCCACATCCGAGATTAACCTTAGTATTGATTTTGCCTTGTTTTAATTTAGTATGATTTTATTTTGTCTTCTTTGAATTTGGAATGTGGCTTCTTTCTGCATCTACCTTTATGTATCTAATAATTGACCTCATTATCAAAACTAAGACATGCAGGTAATGGCCAAGAAAGAAATATTATTGTTATTATATCCCTGAACAATGACATATTATTGTTATTATATCTCTGAACAATGACATCAATTCTATTTTTGCATGCCTCAGTCAAACTTTGTGTATGGCTAACATTTAAGAATAGGAAGATTCCTGTTGATTTCAGAGTCAAAAGGTCAAAGGTTGCAGTTACTGTGACAAAGAGAAGAAAAAAATGGTTTCTGAACAACATTAATTCTACAAGGCAGACTTGAAACAAACTTTGTGGATTGCTTGTGATTAGGATAAGAAGAAAACCTAACTATTTGGGTTGTGGATGGCTTGCAATTAGGATAAGAAGAAAAACCTAACAATATTAGGGTTAAAAAAATCAAAGGTAAAGGTGACTATTACTGAAAGAAGAAAATGATATTTGCACAGATATTTCATTTACTTTCATAAACAGCCATTGATCTTGGGGCAGGCATATAATGTGCCATTCACACTATTGTGTATGATTTATTTTCAGAGCTAAATGAGGTTTGGCTAAACTCAATACATTCATGTGCATCATCTCCTGAAGCTGGCAGCCCCCCTGTGATTCTGGTGGGAACACATGTGGATAAAATTTCACAGGTACAAATTAAGGCCAGTGATATCAGTGTTACAATTTTTTCTGTTAGGCCTCTTTAGCTCTACTGGTTGTAGACCAGAAGAGCTTATACTAGGTGCCTGTTGTCCATTGTCCATCTGTAAGTCAGCATAAGTTTGTTATTGTTACTGTTCCTGAACTACTTGTAGGATTGCTTTGAAACATTACACACATTCATCCCATGGACTAGGTGCTCATACATGAAAATAGCACTGCACAGACATTCAGTATGGCTGCCACATTGGCCATCTTGAAAACCTTGTTATTGCTTTATCTCCTGATTTGGATTCTCATATCAACATAGTCTTGCAACTAAAAAAATTCTGATTTTCAATATGGCTGCTACGATAGCCATCTTTTAAATTTCTGTTTTCAGTACCTATTCTGAATGGAAAGTCATATCAATATGGAGTTTCCACCAAAATTCTTTTCAAGATGTCTAGTTGGTCCTAATTGAAATGATAATGCTCTGATATCCAATATGGCTGCAATGGTATCCATCTTAAAAATATTATTTCTACTCCTCCTCAACAGTCTTGTTATTGCTATTCTTTATAAATGGAAAGCAGTATTGACTTGGGGTTTTACCAGAAGACTTGGAGTGTAGTTGTTTTTACCAGAAGGCTTGGAGTGTAGTTGTTTTTACTAGAAGACTTGGAGTGTAGTTGGACCTAAACAAGAATGATGCTGATCTGACATCCAATATGGTCATGATGATAGGCATGTTGAAAATTAAACCTGGGTAATTGTGCCTACAGATAAGCTGTAAATATTTTTTTAGGAAACATTTAAGTGAACATAAATATTCTTTATAAATTTTAATGCCACTAAACTTAAATCTTATTGCTAAGTGAATTAAACTTGCCAGAGTATAATGCAAGCCCACAAGACCAATAATCTCAAAATGATACATGTCGTATCCATAACCAGCTGGTCCTACATTTTATGACACAAGAAGACAAAAGTTAGTCAGAGACTTTATGTTGAATGCAGGTCGACATGACCATCAGACTACAATAAAGTTATCTTTGTTATGAATCAGCCACCCTCCAAATAAGACGTTTCTTTATCACATTGTTATGGTATTAGTTTGCACACTATTTGACATATATTCTGTCTTCGTTTGCTTCATTTGACAGAAGCCAGGCTCACACATGGTGCTATTGGCTTATAGAAATATAACTAGACTTTTTAAACATGGCGCATCCAAGGAGGGATCATAGTTGGTTATCTTCCCAGTAAGTGGAGTGACAGATAAACCGGGTCCTATTTGGTCACTCTGCTGATGTTATTATTCACCAGAATAAATTATAGATCTTCTCTAAGAATGCATGATTTATAATACATAAGTTAATGAAAACAGATAATGTCTTGTGTTATTTTGAGGGGAATCAATAGATTTACCACTGTAGTACTGGAAGATGCTAAATGACCATTTGACTTCTTTTTTAGAACAGTATCTCTTAATAAATTTGGACTCAGTTCAAAGCATTAGCACCTGTCTATTATATATCAAGTTGTGCCTCATGTCTCATGTAACAATATAAACTTCATTAACAAACCTTCAATAATAAACAGGTAAAGAGATTTATGGACGAAGTAGACCTCTTTTGTTTTATTTAAAGACCTGATGAAATTGCTCATTCTTCTCTAAAATTAATTGTATACTGATTAATATAATATTTACACAATCACTACTTCATTTGAATATTTAGTAAATAGCAAATGGTCACTTTTATCAGTGTTTTTCTACAATTGTGCTTGATGCATTGGAAATAAAGAAACTTATGAAAAGAAGAAAGACATTTAAAATAAAATGAACAAGTTCCTGAAAAGTGGCAGGTTTATCTAAAGAATTCTTCAAAACAAATAATTGAATGGTGTGTCGATATATAATCTTTTGGAAATGTAGCTGTTAAAAGAAGTAATTATTGAAAAGAATCACAAAGGTAATTAATGGAAAATAACACATATTCTTTTTTTAAGTAGATAAGTGAATGTGATTCTCCATTTTTGAGAATGATCATGTTTAATATTTGATTACTGATTGATTAAATCCTTCTTTAGCCCAGATAACATATTAAAAGGATCTGTTTCTAAAACGAAAACCTCTTTGAGCGAGAATAATGTGCATGATTCAAATAATTGAGATATTGTTAAAACAAACAGAAGTTGGTATTGTTTTTTCGTTCATTTGCAAAGCAACTTGTGAACCTGAAGTAATGTTGGTCAGTATTGTTCCAGTTATTTTTTTATTGTTTGGTTGGTTTGGTGCTTTGTAGAACAGTAACACAAGTAGGTTATTTAGTGCCAAGGCAGTTGGAGTGAAGTACCTTTACCAAGGACACGACACAGTTACTGGCCCAGACTAGTTCGATGGTAGGATTTGAACCTGCACCATTTTGGTTGTGAGTCCAGTAAGCTGAGCACTTAGCCATCTCAGCTGCTGTATTATTCCATGCTGCCACCTGTCAAATACAAGGAACACAACTGGAACAAGTCCTTTCGATCCAGCAATAGGTCTGCCCAGGAAGATTCCAACCATGTTGATCTGCTTGGCTCTTCTCCAGACAATCTTGTGAGAGAATGAATTTAAACATTTGATTGTGGAAAACGTTTTTTAAACAAGAAGGCCCTCCAGTCAGAGGGCTTCTGAAGGAAAGTGGTGGGTTTTCTGTGACTACTGCCGAGTCGGTAAGATCACCCCATTGAGTGCCTCATTGCCTCAACTGGGCAACTCTATTGTCTGAATCTATGAGGAGAAACAGTTGGCTCCAATTGCCTTCAAAGACTACTGCTCCATGACATCTGACACATGCATCATGTTAGATGGGATATCACTAGTAGTGTCAGAACACATGGTTTTGCCCTTTTTGGTGCCTGATACTCATCACAGCCTCTATCGCACATGACTTGGCAAGCAGGCTATATACTATGTGTAACCCATGGACGTTTAAGTTGTTATGTATTTTTAATTTTCATTGTTTGTTAGCTTGTTTTAATTTTTTGTTTTTTCATTATGTGCTATTGATAATGTAACATTGTGTATTGGACTTGACCTTATCCAAAATCAAGTTCATCTTTTAATTTTTACAACCAAACACGCGAGTTTTATTTCATGATGAACACGGAACTCTTAGTGACTTCATCTCAAATCTGTTGCTCTGCTTCAGTTATTTCTTCAAGCAGCAGAGAGGGTGGACCCTAAAAATTAGTGTTCGAGCAAATATATTTAAACATGAAAATCATACTAAATAAGGCAAAAAATATAGGGTCAATAACGCTAAACCAGAACCTCTAACCGAATTCAGATTATCTCTACGTGGGTTATTTACACTGTTACTCGTTCGTGACGCCTGTGTTTGTAAATGCTATATGTGTCTGATCCTGCATTTGATATGGATGCGCCGGTTCTTAAGGATGAATCCGTTAGGGATTATCAATATTATTCTTATGACGCACGACAGCCAAATCAGCGTGGAAGAATTGAATTACAAGTTCAGGATACGAGCAGATATTTCTTACCCGCTGAAGCATTTATTGAAGTAGAGGGTGAAATTTTAAGAACAGATAATACAGCGTATGGAGATAATGTTAGTGTTGGTTTTGTCAATAATGGCATCATGGTGTTGTTCGACAGCGCTACGTACATCATTGATGGAAGAAATATTGAATCGATTCAGAAAGATGTTGACGTCACGACGATAATTGGCCTTGCAAGATACAGAGACGATTATTCAAGATCAGCTGGTCCATCAGTGATAATTACCAAGGACAGTACTGGCCATCCTAATGGTAACCAGTATGACATAAGACGACCAAGAAACCATGCCGGTAACGCCAACGCTGACGTTGCCCCGGTGGTTCATGGTGTGAATGCAAATTTCAACTTGGGATTTACATTACGTCGAGCAATGTTGCAGGGTGGAGAAAGGAGGTTTTCTTGTGCGATTCCACTATCATATATTTTTGGATTTTGCAGAAATGTCGGAAAGGTTATTTTCGGGGCCAAATATACAGTTGTACTAGTAGGAAAAGCCACAGATGATGATGCAATCTGGCGACCTGCTGGTGATGCTGGTAAAGTAATACCAGCAAAACTTTCATTGTGGATGCCAGTAATGACTCCAATGATACCTGAAGAAGATCGGTTACTTGCTTTCATGGGCAGCAGTGGCAAGTTGATGCTATCATGGTTATCAACAACCACAGATGCTGTTCAAAGTACAATTAATGGTTTATTTACATGGCAGATAGCATCACAACAGGGTATCTCTGCACCGCGACATATATTCGTTGCGCTTCAAGATGCTGCACGAGTAAATGATCAAACGCATAGTATAATGATATTTGATAAATTCGGTGTTTCTGAGGTTTCATTGAGAATAAACGGACATCAAGAACCATCGGAGGATATTTTGTTAAATTTTGAACAAAATCATGTGGCGCGTGCATATCATCGATTGATGTCGTTTATGGGGCGTGATCAAAATATCGATACTGGTTTACAAATATCACAGCTAGATTTTATAAATTTATATTCGATTTATTATTTTTCGCTGGAACATTTGGATTTGTTTAGGCAGTCCGTCGTTGACATGCACTTTCGAGCTCGTGTTACAAGAGGAGCTTATGCTAATTACAGAGTAATCGCTGTCATACTCAGTGATAAGACGATGCTACTTGAAGGTGTTGGTGGACGAATGAGAGTCATTGATGTCCCAGTGGATAATATGCAAGCGTTAATTTAGAAGTCTGAAATATATCATAAATGTCATATCATCATGTTAGTGTCAATCTGACTCCTGGTCAGATTAAAAAACTGCAGTTGGCATCAGCGAAAAAATGTGGAGTAAATATATCACTAGCGCGAGAACAAATCGCAGGTGGTCCAAATAAACTATCACTGACAGAACGCCAGCTCAAGTATTTTGATGAAGCCAAACAATCAAAAAAAGGTATACACGTAAATCTTTCTGCGGGTGCCATCAATATCATTGCTAAGACAGGTGGTATATTTCCACTTCTTGCAGCTATTCCAGAAATAATAGTCGCTGTAGCTCCAGCTGTTGCAAAAGCAGCTGCGTTAGGTGCAGTTGGAACAGCTGCTGGAATGGCATTAAAGAAAGCAACAGGAAAAGGAATCAAAATAAAAAAAGGACGACCCCGAACGAGATTGGGTCTGAGACTTCCAGGAACTCGATACGGGAAAGGATTAAGAATTACAGGGGCTCGTTGATATTCCCGTTGTCCAATTTTGATTTACTCGATGCTGCTACGCGATTAAATATAAAACATTTCAGAGGTGTTTTTATGCGGGATCAATTACCACATAAACCAGACAACATTGAAACTGGAATAATCAATAATCAACCTTGACAAAAACTCTGGCCATGGTACTCATTGGGTTGCTTACATGGTTGATCCATGTGGAATTATTTATTTTGATTCGTACGGACTGGCAATACGAAAAGAATTTCTGAAATATGTTAACAGACTACAAAATATTCCAGTCTGGTATTCAATGCTACCAACACAAAAAAATAACTGATCCTCCCATATTTGGCCGAGAATCACTGGCAGTACTTGATGCTGTATCAGGATCAAAAAAACCACCCCATAAGGCTGTACATGAATATACGAGTTCTGTTTTAAATAGTCACTAATACTATTATGGTAGATATTTACGGAAGATCAGCTAAAACCCGAACCTGAACAGAGTTCGGACCAGATGAAGATTTATTCAAGTGAATAACAAAACAGATCAGTGATGAATTATCTGATCTGCTCAATCTTGCTAACGTTGATCCAAACGAACTTTTGTATTTCAGGACCGTGAAGGAAAATTAATGACGAGTAATATTTCGGTCAACGATATTATTATTCATAATCGATTATCGTGAGAAGGTCTTATTGCTGTATATGATAAAGAGGGTAAACTTGTTCCTAGTGTTGTTACTCCGTCGTCGATCCGAGATAGCATAAGTGATAGGTTGTTAAAAACCGGTGACATCATGAACGGTATCATTAACATGAACGACAATAAAATTATTAATGTAGGAGAACCAACAGATAGTCTCGACGCTGCAACAAAACAAAATGTCAACGATAACGATATTCCAATGACAACTTCTTTGTCGACGATCAATGATGGAATGACTACATTTAGAACTGAATTTTTTAATCAAGTACAACTGTTTATGAATTTTCGCAGAAACATAAACAAAGCTACTAATGAATTTTTGGGAAGTCCACCAATTGTTGATATTAAACTCGCCGACATAAACACGAGACTCAACGATATTGTCAGTGGAATTCCTAATATCGTCAGTAAAACCAATCTCGTTCAAATTCCGCATAAACAAATTAACAATATAGTATACACAGTATCATCAGGATCATCAACATGAACACCGCAAAATAACACTATCAAACATACTGCGGAGGTCACTGGTGTGTATGGTGTTACGTATCGGCTCGTTTAAAGTAACATAAAGAAAAGAGCGAAGACAACAAACTTTGTAAGTTTAAACAAAAATAATTTATTTCCCTAGAAAACACGGTGAAAAGGTAAAAATATGAAATAGGACTTACGATTTGCGAAGAAAATCCAAAAATTTGTCCTAGAATTGTGAAAAACATGTTAAGTTCTGTAAATAAACAGTTCTAATTGAAGTAGTCTGAATCTCAATCCCTTTCCAAGATGGCGGACAATGACGTCAGATGAAGGTTTTACACAAATGTCCAGAATTTGCACTTTGAATCACAATTTGTACTGTTCTGTTCCAATTTAGAATCAATTTCACTAAATGTCTTTGTCCAAAGCCGATTGTGTAGTTATCCAGGAAAAATAATTATTGTTTAAAAGTAGATGAAGTATGGCTATCATCCATAACGATATACATCTTGGTCTACAGACGTGCAAATGAACAACTCCTTCCAGCACAAAAGCATACCTTCTTCTCAAGGTATTAGAAACTCTACAAGGTGTTAAAATATGACTCCGACTGACTATTTCGCAGGTACCTGAGTATTTAAGGCGAACTGAAATGTCATTTCATGTACACGCACGAAGAAAGCAAGATGATTTTGAAATCTCACCATCATACTACAGAATGTCAACAAGTATTATTACAAATGACCATGGTCACAACCAATCATTTACGTAGCTTTTGCCGACTGTTTACTTAAATCGACAAACCATGACATGCAAAAATTGTGCTCACGCAAGTCATATTTACGCTCTAAATAAACACGATGTTTCTATCAAAATGTCAGACCCTGCGAACATAATCATCATCATAATAATAATTATATTTAATGAAAAAAAAAATGAAATAGAAAGAATTCAAATTTAACACACAAGTAATTAAACTAATGGTCGTAACAATAGACTGTCCGTTTTTAGTTCTGCAAAATTTAGCATATATACCCCGTATCTATGGCGTCATTCGGCCGATAATTTTTCTGGAACCGTGTCTGTTATATTAAATAAAGATACTGAAGAAACGTTTATGTTTGAACCATCTGATAAAAAACTAACCTCGGCGTCTTATTGGTGGTGTCTGGAATTTGTCGCCGAAACACCTCAATTACTTACTTAATATAGTATAATGATTGACGTTCAGCGATATAGATAAAATCAAGTATGTGCGTGGCAAACTAAAGTAAAAAATATCGACGATTATACAATAAAAGTGAAAAAATGTCCAAGATGTGCAGTTGTCGTTGACATAGTTGTCTATGCAGTTTCTACACTTGTTGCTGGAACTGGTGCAATATTATCAACGTTGACTGCGTCAGTGCCTGTTGTTGTAACGATTATCATTTCATCCGCAACAACTATAGCGGGTAGTTTTAGTATTATTGGAAAGAAGATAGATACATGCACAGACACAAAATTGCACGAGTATGTGGCAAAATTGCATACAGCAACAACAACATATTCCAAACTATCATCGTTGATTTCGTCATCGTTCAACGATGGCAAAATATCCGATGAAGAATTCAGCGCGATGGTAAAAATCTACAATGAAGTATTTGACGACCGTGATTTAATCACGCCTGAAGAAATCATGGATTTAGAGTAATAACAGTATAATAATGACATCACAGGAATTACTACAGCAAATTGTCACTAATACTGCTCCGGTAAGAACTACAATGATATCAGCAGGTTCAACTAATCCTGAATTCAGTATTAATTTTCCAACTGCAATACCAACAAAAGAAATTGCATTAGCGCAATTACGAGTTTATTATAGTTGGCCAAATATTAGATCAAAATCATTCGGTGGACTACAACCAAATAATTCATTAGTATTTGCAAATAAAAACAAACCCGATGGAACTCCAGATTGGCAAGTTGTCAGTATACCCACGGGCAGTTAGAACAAATCAATGAAGAATTCCAGCGCAGGATTAAATCCATTACAGGTAAAGAATCAAAGATAGCTATTACTGTTCATGAGCCAACGCTGTCGTCTGCGATAGAATAAATTATCCGGATTATGCTGTGGACATATATCAGTCTTCGATCAGATCAGTATTAGGATGGCCAGAAATCCCACTGGTTTATTGTGGTCCACCAGAACCACGCTTGGATGAATTTCTCACAACCGAGCAAAAATACATGAAGAGACCCGAATATAAAATTAGTCATTCATGGATCAACATCGATAGTTTTCCCAAACCTATTGGTAAAGTTACATATGATGATCAATTTGTCACTAACACAAATAAGTCATTGAATGATGAATATATACAGTCTTTAGGTAACCCTATGACTTATGTAACTGAATTGATAAGTCATTACAGCGAAGACACAAAAAATGATATCATCTAGACAATTCATCATATAAATTCAGTGGTGATGAATGATTTTAATCATCTTTAGAAATTTTTGGATGAAATCATACTTGTATTTGATCCACAATCATATGTATCTGAGTTAAAAATTCCTAAGTTTGATTTTGATGTTAACAATTACTTTCCAAAAATTCTGGAATCATGGAGAAAAATAGCACCACCACCAGATATTCTCAGA
This sequence comes from Megalonaias nervosa, assembly GCA_016617855.1. Classification (NCBI taxonomy): domain Eukaryota; kingdom Metazoa; phylum Mollusca; class Bivalvia; order Unionida; family Unionidae; genus Megalonaias; species Megalonaias nervosa. The sequence goes on from JAECUM010004541.1 coordinate 62,863, forward strand.
CATAATAATGACCCATACGGCGAAGGTCGTCATGTTTCGCTGGGCATCATCAATATTACTTCAACGATCGCTGTCAATCTAGTATGTGATGTCATCGATGGCAGTTATCAAGCTGGCCTCGAAAAATCCAACCAAGCCCAGCAGGGATATATTCTGTATTCATTTACACCTCAAGTACCCCCAGGGTATTTGATTGTATCAGAACCAATCAATGTTGTTTATTTAAAATGTCATAGTCCACTTTTATCAAGGATACATTTTAAACTTACTGACCAGACTGGCCTCTTGTTGGACCTTAGGTCAGAAATGTTAAATATAAATCTGTATGTAAGATCATAGATCTCATGTTCATAGAACGTGATCGTAGATCTCTTCGTAGAGGGTCATCGCCATAACATAGTTATGGAAAACACCAAGCAAAAAAATATCTATCAATGAATTATTTTATTTTTTTACCGTAGAAATGAATTATCGTTCTTGTTTAGCGGGTACCACAGTCACGGTGACACTGTCACTACAGTCACTTTCACTTTCATTTTCACTTGTATTATGGGTAGAGTAACAGTCATTGTTATCTTCCGACATGATATCTCTCAGCTGTTTTATACGAGCGTGTATAAGTCTTTTTGTTTCGTATTCGTGAGATAATTCTGACCTAACCTTTTCGATTGAACGTGAAAGGGGAACAAATAATTTCACCTGTGTGTCTGTAATTGCTGCCAGCGAGTGTAACATTGCCTGCTGGATTAACTTTATGAATCTATAATTGGAGGGTAGCGTATATCTATTTTTGGATTTCTGAAATTGTCATGGTTCAGAATCATGCATAATGTTTTCAGGATCAAGTTCGTCAGATATTTTTATACCGCTGTGTTGTAATTGCTTAATGGCAACAATAATAGCACTAATATTTTCAAGATTCATTATATAATAAATATTTGTTTAAATAAAAATATATTTCTGAATTAATATAAATATAAGTAAATAAAAATATATTTCTGAATTAATTAATAAATATATATTTCTGAATTAATTAATATAAATAAATATAAAGATATATTTCTGAATTAATATAATATAAATAAATACAAAAATACATTTCTGAATTATTTCTGAATTAATGATTAATTAATATATATATATAATTAATATAATATAAATATATTTCTGAATAAATATAGATATATTTCAGAATTAATAAATGTATATTTTTTGAATCAATTAATATAAATATATTTCTGAATAAATATTTATAATATAAATAATATATTTATGAATAAATAAAAATATATTTCTGAATAAATATAATATAATATAAATAAATACAAAAAATAAACAGCAGGATTACGATCGGTCTACCATTTTGCGGGTCCCTTCATTGCCAGTAAAGCCTTTATTATAAGGTCCTAAGAGTCCTTTCTGTTTTTTTATTTGGTGAAGGCCTTTCTTATGGCCCATAGGCACTCTTCATGGTTAAGGTCTATCTTATGACCCACAGGCGCCTTACGAGACTTTTTCATCTAAATGTCCTTGTGTGGGGCACCCTTCAGTGTCATGCTCATGAGCTCACATCATCCTGTTGTTTATTTTGGGGAAGTTCCAGTTTTTCACGTACCCCCACCCCAAATCAAACCCCTGGGTGAGTGCAAAACACACTCACCACGTTGTTCAACGTGGCGAGAGGAGGTGTACACAGGGGAACTTCCCCAATTATATTAGAGAAATTGGCATCGGATCGCCACCCCGACATATGTCCGTTACGGGGAATCGAACCCAAGACCTCGAGTACGAGAGTCAGAAGCGCTAACCACTACACTATGAGCTTCAGTTACAAATATATGTTTCAAAAATAATCATATAGTTACCTAGCCTGACTATGTACTATCAGATTTTGTGATTATCATATACTACCAGATTTCTGAATAAAATACATCGCGAAAATCTGCAATTTTACACATTTCAGCCATTTCTGCCTTGATTAAAAATAATATATTATCAAGCTAGCCAGAACTGTGTTAGTAAATGCAGTGGATCGATATATTCCAGTTCTTTCCACATGCTATAGTCTAAACAACAACAACAACAAAAAAATCGTCAATGACTACCACACGCACACCTTATGTAAACCTAGAAAAATCTACTATAGCGCGGTTCGTTGTGATTTTATCCCTGTGATTTTATCACGGATTTCAATATCATCTTGACAACGTCAAAAAATAAAATCACGGAATTGAGATTTTTGTGTTTGATCATATGAAATAAATAGATTCATCAGAATTCAGTGTTTGAGGTATTAGACATATATATTACAACTGTGTGGTCATGTATGCAATAACAAAAGGGAGACAACTGCGCACTTACTCTATCAGCGATGACGGAGTTATCTCCCTTCATTGTGCATACTGGAACGTGATCTTTTGCTTAAATTTTTTCTAAAATGCTGATTCATATATATTATTTGCAACACATTGTACTGAATTCGGATTAATACCAAAATATTTACCAGCCGCATTCATTGATTGGAAAATTATCTCTTCATCAGTCTCTGTATTTTCAGATTTAACAGCCCTCTTTTCAAATATTTTACATCTCCCAGTATTTCCACATGCAGAATTCTGATTCTGCGTAACAACCCGCAGGTTGCATAAAGAGTTATCTTTCAGGTCTGAATTAATGTGATCGATCACAAATCCATCTTCGATGACCCTATGAAAACATTCAAATACGAACCTATGTGATAAATATCTTTTTTTTTGCAACAGTAAATCTGAAATAACCAGTATTGTCAACATTTCCGACTGATTTTTTTTAATCTGCAGTTTCTGATGACACCATCTCTAGACGCTTCATAATTTTTAATGATGGGATGTTTCACAAATTCATTTTGCTCCATTTATATAGTAATATTATTTGTCTAAATGATTATTTTGAAAATTTAGCGAGATAGTCTTCGGCTGTTTTATGGGAGATTCATTATTATATTTCTTATCATAATATCGTTCAGCTCTCTGTATCTTTACCACCGCATTGCACGCATAACCGTGTTTCTCCTCTGACCCCAACACCACATCGTAAACACAGATTTGGTCCTAGACTCCCTCTGCGAAAATTTTGCATATGTTGACCACAGAATTCATTTACGCAGGATTTATTACAACGAGATGAAAATCCTATCATAAGCCAGTTGCATTTGTTATTTGCTTGTATCATTATATATATATAATTAAAATCTAATTAAACATATATTTGCCTATGGAGGAATTTGAGAGATTATCCGCAAACCTTCCAGAGCAAGATTCGATCTTGACAAACTACTGAAATCTAAATTCAATTTTTCAATGCAAGATCTGGCTTTGATGAATAGCGATATAACTGATCCTATCCGTGAAGCCAAAAAAGAATTTCGCAACGATGGTGCAGCTCATTTGTGGTCAACATTCAGGATCATGAATACTATTGATGTTAGAATGGATGACGAACGAGGAAGAAACATTATCAACTATCTCGACAATCAGCGATATATTATTCTAGTAAAATTTATTGGGCAGACAGATGACTACATTTGGATTATCCGTGACAAATGTGACCCTGTCCGCCTGACACAGTCAGGACACACTGGAAATAATACTGTTATATTAAATAAAAAATCCAATCCAGGAACACTGACTGATATTGATAAACTGTATTATGAATGAGCATATCCTGTAACTGTGGTTGTTTATGCGATATATCTGCTGCATGATAAACCTAGCGTTAATGATCTCAAACCAGTGAAATTGTCCTCGTTGACTTCATCAAGGGGGCTAAATTGTGTAGCTGAGCGAGTTATAGAACATTTCTCAAAAGCGATACGCGGAAGTGGTTTAACAGATCTAAGACGTAAAAAAAATAAATAATTGGGCACAAACAGTTAAAGATATCGGAGTGTCTATCAGTGACGTTGCTAAACTAGAAAAAGAATTAAGATTTCCGATTACTGTAAAGACATTAACAGGAGAGATTTTATACAAACCGAAATATACAAAAGATGGAACTCCTAAAATGATCATTGATCATAATGCACATGCATGGACATCTGCGGTAATAATATTTCACTGAGACAGAACCGTTAAATTTTCTAGCAATTATATATTCGATGCTATCAATGATGTTAGTAAGAGTGACCCTGTATCCGTGTGGTTATTTCAGAGTTCAGAGTCCGTAAACTACGATCAGTTTGTAAGGCCTAATGGTAATATTTATCGAGCAGAATTTCTCCACGATGAAATGAAAAATCTTGCATTGAAATACACGAACGATAATGATGTTATCGAACAATTACTAAATAAAAAATTCATGGTCACCTACGAGATCGGAATTTCTTGTTGATGTCCAGCGCAGTTGTATCGAATACGGACATGGCAGATTATGGAATACTAAATACGACTATAAAGATATTATATCGGTTGATATGGTAGCCTGTTGTCCTGGAAGTTTTCTTGGATATGGAGAATGTTCTGAATACTTTAAAAGATTCGGACATTCCACGCACGAGATGACCAGAGTTGCGATAAAACGGACTCTTACCAAATTTTGACTTAACTGGATTTACTTGTATAGTGTGATTCGAGTTTGCGAAAAATCTGCATCCAATTATTTATGTTTGGTTTGGAAGACATTTCTCGGAAAAATATTGGGCTCCAATAGTACTATTATGATATATGCTTGATACTGGAATTTTAGTGTCGTTGAACATAAACGAAGCCATTATATCATATCGTCTGCAGAAACAAGTTTGGTTACCACAGCAAAAGAAATATTCCCCGGATAAGAATCCGGATGAAAATCATGATATGATTATGAAAATAAAATTGCAAAAGATCTTGGTAGGAAAATAATCGGTAAATTTACTCAAGGAGGATCATATGACCATAAACAAATGTGTACAAGATTAATTATGGACGATGCTGAACTCGATTTTATAATTGCTGATACAATGGGAAAAAACACATTTATAAGTCGGAGTAATGCCTATTTATCAGACAGGTCTAAATTAGCTACAATCATGAGTTATATTGATGGTGAGTCAGCAGTTTACTCATTTAAGATCTTCTATGCTCGCTTACGTTTCCATAAATTTATTATCGGTGATAAACAGATTCCCTCATTACGCAGTCAGAGTTGCCACGGATTCATTTTATATAAATAAAGCATATACAGATTTGCTAAAACCGCTACTCGGTAATGGTGAATGGGGATCATGGAGAATAAAATAAGAAAATATACTTGACTATTCCGAATCTGCAGACGTTAAATCAAGGAAATATATTACAGCAATGACAATCAAATATTGAAATCATCAGCGTCATCTGTGTTTGATCCTGTGTCCAGACATAAAACCATTTTTCTCACTGGGCCTGGAGGTTCTGGAAAAACAACACATGCATTGAATTATTTCGGCAGAGTTCTTCAAACTCCATTGATATGATTGTGCTGACACCTACACATAGAGTAGCCAGAGAAATAAATGAACGAGGAGTAAAATCATGCACGTATCATGTTTTCTCCAGATGGTGCCGGGATACGTGGACAACCTGAGCGAATGGGTGAAAAATATATACCCCAGATTATCATCTGGGATGAAATTTGTACGGTGTCGTTAGAAACATTAAAAATATTTCTTGATTGGTTGCTGACGAAAAATACTGCTGTGATAATGTGCGGCGATCATGGTCAACCACCACCTTTTGTTGGACAGTCTCCGCACGAATGGTTGAAAACGTTTGTGGATTATTATGAGGAGATAACTGATGATCATAGAGGTATTGATGAACCCCTGAATGAATTTTAAAGATTAATCAGACTAAAGCCAGATAGAATACAATGTGATATAATGCGTGAAGTAATTCTGGAAACTCCTGTGAACGATTTTTGGAATTTGTGGATACCAAATGATTTAATAGTTGCAAGTAGAAAGACAGTTCGTGATGAATTGCAAGAGAAATTATTTTTGTTACACAAAGAAAATTTTTCAAATCTACTTGTACCATTGTGTTATCGCACAGCGGATACTCGATGACCGAATATTGAAGTTGAAATTCCAGGAACAAATGAAAAACAAAATCTTGTATTAAATGATATTGTTTTAGTTGATGTTGATGTTGTTGAGAGCACGTTGATCATGGATAAAAGTCCATGGAAATTAGGATACGCTATAACGATTCATTCTTCACAAGGACTAACTATTACTGATACAAATATTTGGATTGTCGATAATAGAATCGAATGGTCAAATTTAGTTTATCTTGCAGTGTCTCGAGTCAGAAGAATATCTCAACTACACAGGGTTATTATGAATTTTACAGAAAATAATAATAAAACTACTAGCAATACCGAAGGTGTTGGCATAATAAGAAAAAAAAATACCTAATTATAAACAATGTGACAAAAAAAATAATCGCGACTTTGATATCCACGCTGAATTTATTATAACACTAAAATAACGACAGAATAATCATTGTGCAATTTTTAATTGTAATATGCTATGGGAATATTCGAATAATAATCCAAGACAGTTCACCGTAGACAGAATTAATAGTAATATTGGTCACACATGCGAAAATGTGATGCTTACCTGTCTTGAGTGTAATCGACGTCGGGGCGCTGGACGCCCTGGTGCCAGTTTACAAAAGTGAATGCGGTGGTAATTGTGTGTCTTCAGGAATTACTTGTAGATTGCAGGTCTACCAGTGGATCTAATCACGCTAGAAATTTTATGTGTAGTCACACTCCAGATAGGATCAGTTGCTCTTTTTTTACCCCCTTCAAGTTCACCGGGTCCATATAAATATCTGACAGACACATTACCTAACACTGGCTGTTTTGAAAAGTCACGTCATTGTACAGGTATATGTTTCTTTGTAATTGCATTAATAGGTTTCATAGAAGTTGCACAAGTAATTTCATTATTTAACGCAGCTATCACACTTGGTAATCTTACAACCCATTCGCGAGATTTTGTATCTGCCTGAATTATTTCCTTAGCATACTGGTATCCAAATAACCGCTCAGCAAGTGTTCGATTAAATCGTTCAACTATTGCCTGATCACGATGAACTGTAGTGTGTCCTCGTCTGATTTTAACATTATGTTGCTTCATCAGCGATGATACTGCACCAAGAAATTCTTTGCCAGGATCAACCTGTAATAGTTGCGGCCATTGCAAAGGTCCTCAATGATAAATTCATTCAAACACAGATGCAACTTCAGATGCTGTTTTAGTTGATAATTTTTCTGCTTCTTTATATCTACTTGCAACGTCAATGACAGTTAACGCGGATTTGTATGTGCATGATTGATGTCCACGTGTTTTAATGGTATCGTGTGGTAAAAACAAAATGTCTGCTTGATGAACTTCATTGGGAATGCTGACATCAAAATACGCTTACTGAATTTTTTTTAGGTGGACATAGATAGATTTGCCATATTGCCTGTCATGCTAACCACGCTGCAGCAACAGCACATGAGACTTTTGCTGCTTCAACAAGTTTACCAATTGCTGCTTTACCTCTCCAGTATCCTCTTGGGCTATAATAAACCGATTCCATTATTATGATAATAATCAGTTGATTAATTACCAGCCCCTAGCATTAGTTTACCCTTCATAGCAGATTTCACTAGAAAACTAGCAAGTTTTTCTCTGAGAGATTTATCAGGTATAGAATTTAACACATGAATCAATTTCCCATCTGCAATATGTCGTTGCTGTAAATCCTTGCTTTTATACGCAACATCATGAACATGACACGCTTGATCAATCTTATTTATTGGATATTCTCCAGGTTTTGGTTGGTCTTGGTTATTGAGTCGGATATCAAGTCGAGTGCCAGGACCACAATAATTGTATCCAGGTAAATGTTTTTCCCTGGGATACTTTGCCCATGGAGTCCCTGGTAATTTTCCCAATGAAGTAGCGATATCACCACCTGTTTTCATAGACTTGTCTGTGATTTTATGACGGGGGATAAATCTATTTGTTTGTACCACACTTTTCACACTTACCTGTCAGTGCGTGTTTTTTATTTTTTTGTTATTATTATTGTTAATCCACTGGTCCCACCAATGGTGGGGGTGGGTGCCTTGCATCGAACACAATATAGATTCCTATTACTTATTATTATGGATATAATTGACTTCTCAGCGACACGAAAACAGGGGACATGGATATGATTAAGTTCAGAAACTTTTTTTCAAAAGCACAAGCTACCCCATTTGGTTTTATAACAATAAATTTACATGATCCTAGGTCAAGATATCGTAACGGACTTGATAAAATATTTGGATAAAACCAGAGCAGCAGAGAGGGTGGACTGACAAAAATTACGCGCATGAGTACATAAATGAACACGCATAGCATTTACAAACACAGGTGTCACAAACGAGTAACAATGTAAATAACCCATGTATAGAGAATCTCAATTCGGTTAGAGGTTCTGGTTTAGCATTATTGATCCTACATTTTTTGCCTCGTTTAGTATGATTTTCTTGTTTAAATATATTTGCTCGAACACTAATTTGTAGGGTCCACCCTCTCTGCTGCTCTTCATGTCTGTAACATTGATGGTCCATCATATTTCTTCTGTTAATAATACAATAACGCAGTACAATTCCATGACAGGCAGACCCTGCCAAGACTCATCATATCCAGGTGCAATACGCACATGCACTTTTAGCCAGTTAAGCTTTTTCACTGGTACAATTGTCATATGATTATAAAACAAGTCTCTGTCTCGGGAATATTTAAATATCTGGTGATTGTGAGTTTTGGTGGTCTGGTACCCTTTTCATTTATAAACACACTAATTACTTGTGCACCTTTTGCATCTAACAATCATCTTTGCCCATTAATTGTTACCCGAACAAGTGCATTCTTGTTGAATAATAATGGAGATCTTTCTTTACTCAACTAAGTCAATGTTGGTGTGAAATATTTGTCAGTGAATGTAATGTGTACTGTGTCAGTAGTGAATACCACTTCACCATTTTAGAAACAATCCCTGAGTGTGTTTGCTCCTGGTGTGTAGTCAATGCTTGAGAGTTTCACATGTTAATGCTATAACATCTAGCTGACCTTGAGTTGGTATTGGCATGTTAGGGTGGTTCCAACTATCTATTTGGTGCCTAACAAGATTATGTTTGGGTGTATACAAGTGTCTGGTAACCCTCTGATGCAGATATTCATCAACAAGAGGGACAAAATCACTATCAGTTTTAGCATCTGTTGTCAATTGATCTAACATCCCATCAGTAAATTCTACAACCTCATCACTGCAGTCAGAATCCAACACACACACACACACACACACACACACACACACACATATATATATAAATGCAATAAACTGACAACGAACAGTGCAAAACTAGTATCTAACTAGCCTGAGCGCTTTCGACTCTTAATGAGTCTTTTTCAAAGGCATATACAAATCATAGACAAGACAAACAAATAATTCCTGTAGAAACAGCCATGTAAAGTTTTGCAAACACTACCGTTTTTCTGTTTTATTTGTTTACCTTGTCTATGTTTTGTATATGCCTTTGAAAAAGACTCATCAAGAATTAAGAGTTGAAAGCGCTCAGGCTAGTTAGATACTAGTTTTGCACTGTTCGTTTTCAGTTTATTGCATTTATCTTAATCAATCCCAGGACATATGCGTGATCCCTTGCTGGATCCAGTGCACTTGAAAGGACTGTTATTCGCCATATGATTTGTATTCTTTACACACACACACATATATATATACAGTGATAAATCGAATCTTAAACAGAAATGTCAAAGACGGTTAAGTAGCTGGCTGGATAAACATTCATTATTTCGAACTGAATTCCATCTTTAGCTAGCAATTACATTGCTGTTATATTATATTATATGAAAGGAATAGTACCATTTATAGGTTTGTTACATATTACTCATTCACCAGGCTTATTGTTGATTAATGCTGTTATTAGACTGCATCCTCTATCATAACCAGATATAAATAAATACGATTCAGACTCGTGCGCCATTAAGATACAAGATTTAGGTGTATGAAAAGCATTCACATTATCAAAAACAATTCGACCATTTCCAATTTTAAATTCAGTTGTTCGCTCATGTTTGCTGCTCAGCAGTTTTATGTCTATTGTAAATGAACCTACTACATGTGGTTTTAGCGGCCACATCTGCAATCTGTTCATCCACATATAGTTTCATCCCACCATTGGTTGTATCAACATAGTCTTGGATAAATGCAACCAACACACCACTGTCTCTAATTCCACTATTTTCTGTGATCTCAGCCAGGTTCTTCAATACAATGCCTCTGGGCTTGATAACAATGTCTTGAATCTCAACATTAGATGTTTTAAGTTTCCCATTTAGATTTTCAAAAATCACAAGCTTAAATGGGTCAATACCAGCAACACAACTAGTAAACTCAGTGAAATCCACTTTGGTGGCAAATCCATCTCAGTACTATGTTGTTGGGCTGAGTAACGTCAGTAAATGTTAATAGAAATTTGTTTAAAATTAAATTTACTTCAATGTGAAATCAATAAGTGTTTGCAGTGTTGGTGAATGCTCAAGTAAATGCAATGAGTTAAAGACAATGGCCGCATATGGGCCCATCCAGCCGTGTTTGTCCTGGCCTGGTTAAATAATTAACAACTTAAACTAGTGGTGCAAGTCCATACAGGTGAAAATACAAACAATGTTGAGGTGTTACCATATTATGCAACTAAATGAGTGCCAATGACATCTTATTGACAAATCCAGGTTGACAATACTGGTTTCACTTGTATGTGGCATAATTTATACAAGTTCATTTCTCATAAAGACACTGTGAAAATGCTTGACTGATTTTGCCATCAAGAATAAATCAGGACTGGTTAATGGAAGAATGATCTTCTGCATGTTGTACTGGGTAATCAAAGACTTCTGTTCGATGGTATTCAGATATGTAGTCCTGGTAATCAAAGGCCTTTTCCTTTTTTATAGACCTACGATGCACTATGTGACCACCAGCTACCTTTTTAGCACAATCCTAGATGAAGTTCCAACAGCCCCTAGCACAGCAGCTTTTGCAACCTCTGGAACTGCTGCTGTCAACAACGCAGTAGTCGCTGCAAGGAATGGAAATGCTCCACCAATCTTTTGCATTAATGTCACCTCTGACTTCGATGATTTTGTGTCACTGAGGTGTTATTATGTTCGGCTGCATTAAGCTGAGTGAGCTGTGTTTGGGTAAACGACAGGGGGACATTTCCGGTCAATTTCCTGGTGAAAGTTTCAGTGGGTCCCCCCCCCCCATTGCTTTGTTCTGATTTTTAGTTCTACAGCTGGTTGTCGCTAAGGCCAACTTTTGCTTTATGATAGGACATTATTTAAAACGTAACAAGTTTAATTTTAAATTTAAGAAAATTCTATGAATTTTCCATAGGTGCATCAATGACCCTCTTTTGGCCACCAGCACTCACCAACAATAGAGTCCTGTCAGAAAGTATCACAGCATAACATTTGTAATTAGCACCACCAGGAGGTACATGTGCATGAAAATACATGTTGACAACAGATTGTCTGAACAACTTCAAGTATACGAAAGTCTTGTTGGGAAATCCGGAAACCAGAGTCGATTACTTTGATGCCAGTCCATATACGACCAAAGATTGTGATATGCACCTACAATATGAGGATTGTCTGCTGTAATAGTTGAGTTTCTCCATAACATTCCTGATGACCGTTAGCCGCAAAGAAACTTAAGTCACTCCTAAAGTGTCAAATATCATTTTTACTGTAACTGTTATCTCGATTTGTGTTCTAAAATGCTATGAACATGTGTTGGTGCAGTCAGGCCAGTTTGGTACTTCTTTGCCAAGTAAATTGTCCCACAATATCATTTGGTAGGTGTGAGTCTCTGGTTTGTGCGAGACATGATAGCGTTGATATGGTTCCCAACTTCATAAATGATAACAAATATGATTCTGTGGTTAGTGAAGGAGTAAGCACAGGCATCCACAGAGTCATTGTTTCTAAGACAACTTTACCATCAACACCTCATGTGTGCCAGATTGAATTGTTAGCATTGTTCTTATGGAATAAGGTGACTGTGTGCATGGCCCCCACAATATCCTTGTAAACAACTATACAAAACCCAAATATGTGACCGAGTGGAATTGCACATGAAAACGTCAATGAATCACCAGTGAGTTTTGATCGATGCTGTGGAAATCCAAGGTTAAAAGTCGGGTTGGAATTAAATGTAGGGACACCAACAACAATATATATGGCAGACATTCCAGCAGGTTGTGGGCCCAGAAAAGCACCCTGTGCAAGTTTCTACACTATATGCAGTCTATGATCGTCACCATTATTTACATCCTTGACAAACCACATAGTTGGACCTGTTGTTCTTGTGTAATCATCGTTGTATCTGGCAAGTCCAATAATTGTCATGGCTGCATGTACGATGTCAGGAATAAATTCTATTTCCTTTATATTGATTGAATAATATGCACTGTTAAACAAAGCCATGATACAGATCTTGATAAATCCAATTTGGCCATTGGCATCATAACTGGCATCATCGTTCTGTACATTGTTGTTGTTGTTGTTGTGGTGGTGGTGTTTAACACCATTTTTCAGCATATAATAGGCTTTTCTTGGTACCAGTATAACTAGTGAAGGAAGAACCCAGCAGAAAAAACCCCAGAAGAACCACCGATCCACATTATTCCATACCAGTTTCCCCTGAACTTCCAAGAAAGCCTTGCATTGAGGGAGAAACCTAGATGTGTCGTGCACTAGTAATTCTACTTTCTGTTGGTCAGTTACCCTGGCTGGATAAGACTAATATTGAAAATCAAAACCCTTTTGCTTTGATCCACTAACACAGGCGCACCAATGTCAAATGCAGGATCGGAGATACCTTTAAATTGAGCCATTGTTTACACATTCGTGTCGTCTAATACCATTTTAGACAGTTTTGCTTTCCGAATCCACTGCCCATTGCCAGATTTGCATTCATCTGATAACCATTGTTATGCGGCTTCATTAATGATTTTACCAACTGCAGGCGGAACAGTTTCTGCTGATGGTAGTGTAACCGCTTTTGGTGGTGCTCAAGTCACTAATCATTGTTGTTGATCTCAAAATGATTGAATCACTAGCGATCCCAGATTCTTTAATCATTTCACAGCAGCACTTTTGATGATATCAGTGACTCACAGTGGAACTTGTTTAGTGATTGGTGCAGCAATCGAGGTCAGAGCCCTGAAAATCTTTGGTGCACCTGTGAATAATTCACTAACATCACCGAGGTCAGTTCCATAATATGAAGCTTAAATAGGTTTTCTTGAGTTAACAGCATGCATGGTCTTCACGCGTCCCTGCATGACTATCAATATTAAATTTAAATGTCAGGTTGGTCTCTATTGTAGAGTTGTATTGTCAATGGTTTACCGTGCAGATCTAAAATGTGTTCGTTTTGATCTTCAATGGAAAAAGAAATGTATCAACCGATTATTATGACAAGGAAGACGCACAGGTGTCTTGGGTGTAATCGATATCAAATCACCCGTTTCCATGGTTGGTGAGAGCCCAAACAGTGACATGTCGTTTCATAATGTCCACTGATAGCATCACAGGTTAAATTGCTCTTGGTCATTGAGGTAATCGTTGATCTGGGTCATTGAGGTAATCCTCACAATATCTCATACATAAAAATTCTGTATCATCTGAGATGTTATGCCAAACTAAAACTGATCTTATTGATGACCATGCAGTGTCATCCACATATTTTTGAGATTCTGCTGCAGCGTTGGGACTGACTGTGCTCATGAAAATTTGAGAGTCTCTGGTGGTTAATAATTTAATTTTTCTTTGAATTTTATCATTGATCGTCTGTCTTGTCATCTGCACCTGCGTGGAACTCAATATTATTCCAGAGGGTGCCACGATCTACTTAAGATGTAGATATGTTGTTCACAGGCAGACCAGCAAACTGTTGTGATTGGACATTAGGCCAACTGTAATAAACTTGCAATGACACAAGTGTTATCTCAATTGTGCATGATTCACCAGCAGTAACGTGCAGAAAAAGCCACACTGAATTGTGGTTTCATTGATGAGAGGTAATGCTCTGGGTTGTATTTACAACAACTTGTTGCATCACTTAAAACATGAAGTGTTTTCCTATACAACATCTCAATCGTTTCAGTGCTTATCATCGGTGTTGTACGAATGAAGTTCGTTGTATACATCACGGATGTCTTGAACAAGTTCATGCATCCATGCATATGTATTTGTGTCCATGATGTCATTATGGAAGAAGCAATGACAAATTGATGTGACTCCTGATGTGTCATTGCGCGCACAAATTGATCCCATGAGTTTCAGATCAATCAGCAAGGTAGTTAGGGTCTCACAGTACACCAAAGCTGCTGGACATACATTTTGGTAACTGTTCCTTTGCCAACTTTTTGACTTGTTTGTCTGTCTGTCCATTCTCATTTTCTTCCAATGTACAAGATCCAAATGCAGGCCATTTTTATTCTTTCTATGTGGATATACATTTTGGTGTTACTGATGGGTTTGCTTGATCCAAGTATTCTTCTGCCTCAATTTCACGAGTAAATGCTAGTCGAAGTGCAGCTACATAATCTGTCTCAGTTTCAAAGGTTGCTTGATATTCTACTGTCCCATGCAGGAGTCTCATAAAATTATTAATGCCTTTCAATGCTTCATTACCTTTTCAACTTTAGCCAAAGCAAGTACATTATTATAAGACTCAAACACCTTCCCAGAGTCTTTTTCATATCCTGTGAATGCCCCCAGTCAGCACTGCCGACGGTCTAGGTATATAAATAACTCAAGGAAAAAAGTACAACAATTTAATAAAATATAACAAATGTATTCAATAATTTTATTGACAAATTTCTCAATCACAATTTCTTCTGAACTAATACAATTAAGGACCTATTAACAGTTTCCAATTATTATTTCATCACATGAACTTAAAGGTCAAAGTGAGAGTGTTTCCTTCAGTGTTGTTTCCGTTACTCATCTGTCAGTCACTGTCTTCCTTCTTGTTTATCTTTGGTACTTCCGGATCAATTCCTCCGACACTTCCGGTGCTTATTATCGCATGCTCCTTCGGGCACTGCATCTACACTCAAACTGCTGATGTCATTATGCTACCACATGCTATTCAGAAGAAGAGGAAACTCTTCTCCAATCCTTTGGTGTCGAACCTCTAACACCCACATGGAAAGCTTCCTCAAGAAGCCGTTGTTCACGAATCCAACCTGGAATTCCAACTAGAACTTACTTCCCTCCTTTAACGAGTGCGCAACTTTGTGCTATGCAGAGGACAGTCTAATGTCTCTTAGATTCCTTATGATCCACCCTTGGTGAGGTTCACACATGTACTGATTAAAAAATGGATTTATTTCGTACATAAGAGGCTTGCTTGTTTAGAATCTACCCTAGATTTGAATATCTCAGTTTTGATTGGATACAGTCTGGTCTCTTTGAAAACTGCCTTGATTAATTTAACACGTACTGTCACTCTCTGTTTCTCATTTTCCCAAAGCCTGAAATGCTTTCATGTCGGTCGTGACGTTACTGATGGATGATGAAACAAACATCTTAGTGTCTGCTTTGTTGTCCCTGGTTATAGAATTCCCTTTGCACTTACGCCAACGGGCCATTGCCTAATGGTTAAACAACAGACAGGCAGTTTCTTTCTGACCAGAAGCGGGACTAAAGTTGTAATCTTACTTAATCTGACATGATAATATGTACTGACATTATCCAAGCTGCACGCATGTGGTGTTGTTTTTGTTGTTGTTGTCGTAGGGTTTAACACCATTTTTCAGCACAAGATAGGTTATACATGGCGGCCACTATAAATGGTGGAGGAAGAACCTGGGAAAACTCCGGAAAGAACCACCGGCCCATGAGACGCTACTGACAAGCTTTCTCACATAACACATTGTCGGAATCCAAGACTTGAACCCACGCAGACAGAGGTGATCCGTAACGATGAGCGCTTTAGACCACTCAGCCACTCGGGGCCCCTGCGCGCATGTGTTTTTAATTATAATATGACAGAAACTTAGACAAATTAATTATAATAAGAATATATATATATATATATATATATATATATATATATATATACATACATACATACATACATGAGGCACATGCAGATTTTCCCACAACATGACACCTTGATACAAAATCGTCTTTATGTTGATTACAAATTTAGATAAAAGTAACAAACTCAATTCAAAAGAGTCGCATATATGTGTTTATAAATGCTTAATTTACTTCTATGCATGCAGCTAATATTCAGTCATTGCTGATGTCAAAATTTGTATGCATTTCTAATTAAGTTTAAACACTGTACAAAAACAGTTTTACATCATGGCCAGTGGAAAGTAGACATCACTAACACAGAGTCATCAAAGAATTTTTATGTTTTTAGTTGATTGAAAGAAATCTAAAGTAGCTTGTACACTGTCATGAAAAGAGAGGCATATCATTCTCTTCAGTGACACACTTTTACCCAATTGTTACATAATTCACATAAT
Source organism: Megalonaias nervosa (assembly GCA_016617855.1). Classification (NCBI taxonomy): domain Eukaryota; kingdom Metazoa; phylum Mollusca; class Bivalvia; order Unionida; family Unionidae; genus Megalonaias; species Megalonaias nervosa. Next base: position 79,474 of record JAECUM010004541.1, read on the forward strand.
ATTAAGACAATTGATATTTTGTACAGTTCTCATAATGTCAAGACTGCATGCACCCACTTGTTTTGCCCCGACTTCATTTGTTCTCTGTTGTTAGCCATTTCCCCTCCAACCACCCCTTCTGTTATTTTGCAGGACAGTGTTTAGCAACTGCTCACAACCTACAATCCCTCTCTCTATGTTGTGACTTGAATTTAAGGCTTGCTCTAAATATATGAATACATGTGTAGCTTAGAACATTTTTGCCAACAATGGGACTTTAGTATTGATGCATCTGCTTCAGATAAAAATGCTTTCGATGAGAGCCTTTTTTACCAAGACATTCTTGTGAAAAGAAACACACTTTTACCAAGAAATGCTTGAGAAGAGAACCATTTTTACAAAGACATGCTTTTGAAGACAACCACATGTTCACCAAGACTTGCTTTCGAAGAGAACCGCATTTTTACCAAGACATGCTTATAAAGAGAACCACCTTTCTACCATGGTATGCTTATGATGAGAACCATATTTTTTACCAAGACATGCTTATGGAAAAATCACATTTTTACCATGACATGTTTGGAAAGAGGACCATTTTTACCAAGACATGCTTATGAAGAGAACCACATTTACATTTAAACTTAAATTTATCAATACCTATGATTACAATAAATTGTTTCTTTACTTACCGAACATCTTATTTTCCTTGTAGGTTTGATCAAAGGTGTAGACAAAGCAATAAGTAGTATTCAAGGTCAGTCAAAAAAAAAACCTAAGAGGTCCAAAACGAGAAAAAAAATCAAACTATTGTTTGTTTATTTTATGGTTAAGATTGAATTTTTATGCCTCTAAATTGATGTGTCCTCTGAATGTCCTAGTATCATATAGCATAGCATGCAACGTCCTAATATCATATAGCAGGGCATACAGTGTCCTAGTGTCATATAACAGGGCATGCAAAGTCCTAGTGTCATATAGCAGGGCATGCAATGTCCTAGTATCATATAACAGGGCATGCAATGTCCTAGTGTCATATAGCAGGGCATACAGTGTCCCAGTGTCATATAGCAGGGCATACAATGTCCTAGTATCATATAGCAGGGCATACAATTTCCTAGTATCATATAGCAGGGCATACAATGTCCAAGTATCATATAGAAGGACATAGAGTGTCCTAGTATCATATAGAAGGGCATGCAGTGTCCTAGTATCATATAGCAGGGCATACAATGTCCTAGTATCATATAGCAGGGCATGGAATGTCCTAGTATCATATAGCAGGGCATACAATGTCCTGGTATCATATAGCAGGGCATGGAATGTCCTAGTATCATATAGCAGGGCATACAATGTCCTGGTATCATATAGCAGGGCATGGAATGTCCTAGTATCATATAGCAGGGCATACAATGTCCTAGTGTCATATAGCAGGGCATACAATGTCCTGGTGTCATATAGCAGGGCATGGAATGTCCTAGTATCATATAGCAGGGCATACAATGTCCTAGTGTCATATAGCAGGGCATGGAATGTCCTAGTATCATATAACAGGGCATGCAATGTCCTAGTATCATATAGCAGGGCATACAGTGTCCTAGTATCATATAGCAGGGCATGCAATGTCTTAGTATCATATAGCAGTGCATACAGTGTCCTAGTGTCATATAGCAGGGCATGCAATGTCCTAGTATCATATAGCAGGGCATACAGTGTCCTAGTATCATATAACAGGGCATGCAATGTCCTGGTATCATATAGCAGGGCATGCAATGTCCTAGTATCATATAGCAGGGCATGCAATGTCCTAGTATCATATAACAGGGCATACAATGTCTTAGTATCATATAGCAGGGCATGCAATGTCCTAGTATCATATAGCAGGGCATACAGTAGAGACAATATCATCATCCTTCTTCTTTACATAATTTTTACCCACTTTGCATTTTTTTCTTCTACAGTTTGTTACCATACTGTCACAGATCATTTGTTAGCCTTTACCGCTTTTTCTTATCTCAGTATTGATGGTGAGATTTGTAATCCAAGTTTATACAGGTCACTGGATTTCTGTAAATTGTTGTTGCATCCTATTATGCTATCCATTTTTATAACCATCTCACTGTAACAAAACGTTGCCATCACCATCGGTTGTATAATCAAATTTCACTCTTGTATCTATTAATTATTAATGGTTTAACTTCAAAATACCTTCATCTGTAAAGCCATTACTATCTTGAAGAAAGAAATATTACCAGTCTGCAGACTCATTCGCATTAATATTTCTATTTCGTTGTTTATAATGTTTAATTTGAAATGTCAAACTCCTTTATATGAATTCTCCAATCTACTAGATAATACTTTCATGAACCATTACATCCATTTTTACATTATCAGCAGAAATTAGGATTCTTCATTGTTTGATATTTTCCTTATCTCCAGTCATTATGTGGTGGAAATCAAATGCTTGCAGATTGGTTCATATCAATGCTATTGTTATTTGAATTAAATATTTGTCAGGTGAATGTAAACATAAAATATTGTATAGCTATTTGACTGGTTCTGGTATAGATTGCGTACAAAATGCATTAAGGAAAACCTACAACTAAATGTTGTCATCTGGTATGTATCTTGTATGAAATGTGTTAAGGGAATCCTACAGTGAAATGTTGCCATCTGGTATGTAATGTGTATGAAATGTATTAAGGAAATCATATAACTACCCGGTAGATGTTGCCATCTGTTATGTATTGTGTATGAAATGTGTTAAGGAAATCTTACAACTAGATGTTGCCATCTGGTTTGTATTGTTTATGAAATGTATTTAGGAAATCCTACAGCTAGATGTTGCCATCCAGTATGCTTTGTGCACAAAATGCATTAAGGAAACTTACAAGTAGATGTTGCCATCTGATATGTACAGTATTGTGTATGAAATGTATTATGGAAATCCTACAACTAGATGTTGCTGTCCATGCTGCCTAGTTTAGTTAAGCTTATATTTTCAAAGTCATCACTGTCAAGTTGTTAAGTGTACTGCACATATCAAAACATTTTAACTCATTAGCCCCTGGAGGTTTTTGTCGTTTTCGCCTGAAATGCGAGTAGGAAACCCATTTTGGGGGCTATTTCTGGATACATCCTAATACATCGACCTCCAAGACCTTTTAGGTTAACCTAATGCCTAGTTGTGTTAAAAACATCGTTTTTCATTGGCTATTTTGCCTGAGCATGAGCAGAAGGGAAAAGCTGGACTTCTTTTTTTTTTTTTTTTTTTGCTTAACGGACCCATCATTTTTCGTGTCGAGACCACTCTTTATTCTAAATGCCCATCTTATCCTACTTTTTGCAAAGGTTCACCTGTCTGTGTGCAGTTCAGACCGGTCTGTCTTAGATCTGAAGCCAAAAAGTCTAAAATCCGGACACAAAATCGGATTCCGACCTCGGACGAATTTCAGCTGGAAAAAACTCGGGTCCAAAGAGTTACGTTTTTCCGTCTGTATTTTGTAGTGCAACTAGAACATCTATATTATTTGGTATCATTGTAAAGCTACATCTATCCACCTTTCAATAATACCCCCACTTTATTGTGTCATACATGACCTTGACGCTACAGAGCTCAGAAGTAGGCTACCACCTCCTGCCACGTAAACGCGGCGACGGGTTAATGAGTTAATTGGTTCTATGTGAAAATTATTGTTTTTCTGTGCTGTAAATTTTAATCATGACTTAACCAGTGTATTACATTAAAATAAGTATTGAGACAATGTTATGTAGTGGTTAGCTATTTCAACCTAAAAATCTATTTATTTGTGATACAGCTTTAACAAATTAATATAAAATATGTTGTTTGTGCAGATACATTGATCCTGTATTTTTTTTTAGTTTTGACATGCTCTTGTAATTCTCTATGGACCATCACTCTGTTGTTAATCTGCTATGTGGTAATACCAGGTTAATCTAGTTTACTTTATGTAGTCTTTTCATCTGTGGTGTTTTATTTTGCCATTTATTTTATCAGTTTTATAGCTCAGGTGGTTATATACCAGAATGAGTATGGCTTGGCCTTGAGCATGTCTAACATGGTCATGTTGGCACATTTGCTCATATTTAATTAAATATTAATTGGTGTTCTGCGCTGTAAAATCGTGATGTCGGCACATTCGCTTATCTTTAATTAAATATTAATTGTTGCCCTATTCAATTCAATCCTGATTTTTTAATGATATTTGAATGCTCTGCGTCTTAACTGTCATCAAAATTTTCAGATGAAAAGTTTCGATCACTGTACACTTTTACAGTGGTGGTCAATTGTGAAACTAGGTCAAGCAAAAAGTATGTCGGTTCTAATCATAAAACGTAAGAGGGTGGTATGAATTTTTTCAGCTCTCCCTGTGACATCACAGCATATGACATTCAATCCAGTCTGTATTGGATGACACCTTAGGTTGACTGTCCCAAGATATCCACATCCTTTAACATTAACTTTTCTGTATGTATTTCTTTAGAATTGTATACAAGGACCTTCCAAAACATGATGACACTTGAGGATTGAAAAAAGTGAATAATTGACATTCAGAGATACAAGTATCAGTTTCTAAAACATGACACATGACTGGAATTATTGGTACTAAACCCTTACATAGCCTGTTTTATAACCAGTGTTTAAATTTTGTTTAAAATGAAAATGATGCCACTTGATCATTTAATGTGAGTCTCTAATAGTTATTGTGACTGCACCTAAAATAATTCCACTTGATAATACTAATTCTTTATTTTTGGAAGCTAACTGAATTAGTACATAATTAAACCTTCATAAGGTCCTCAATGGAGAAGTCTACAAAAGCAATGTACAGAATGCATTTAACAGCAAAGATCAAATACAACATAGAATTATTATATACTCTTACCTCATGTTATTGACACACTTTGTTGATGAATAAATGTCTTGAATAAACTAGTGTCAGTTTAGTATGGCATATTAGGGCATACAAATGGTACATAATTAAATGACAAACTGCTGGAAGAAGTTACAGTCTTTTATGAGGTTATATTATTATCATGAAAATTGTTTCTTATATCTCTTGGCATTACAAGAAGCCCTAATAATGAAATATGCAGTTATTGTGTTTTTGAAGTTCATTTTATCTCTAGATTTATAGAAAATTTAATCCTGTCAAATACAAACATGCATCAGTAGGGATAGATTTGCAGTATTATGACTGACAATGATTTATCTCATGATAATACCCCACTATCCATTCACAGTAACGGACACAGAGTGATTTATATCATGATTATCCCTCACTATCCATTCACAATAACAGACACAGAGAGAGTGATTTATATCATGACTATCCCTCACTATCCATTCACAATAACGGGCACAGAGAGAGTGATTTATATCATGATTATACCTCACTATCCATTCACAATAACGGACACAGAGAGAGTGATTTATCTCATGATTATCCCTCACTATCCATTCACAGTAACAGACACAGAGAGAGTGATTTACATTTGATCATACATTCAAATGACACAAGCCAAATGGCTATAACAGGTATGAATAAGACCCAACCAAATGACACAAACCAAATAGCTATATAGAGTATGAATAAGACCCAACCAATTAACACAAGCCAAATGGCTATATAGAGTATGCATAAGACTCAACCAAATGGCACAAGCCAAATAGCTATATAGAGTGTGAGTAAGGCCCAACCAAATGACACAAACCAAATGGCTATAGCAGGTATGAATAAGACCCAAGCAAATGACACAAGCCAAATGGCTATAAAGAGTATGAATAAGACCAACCAAATAGCACAAGCCAAATGACTATAAAGAGTATGAATAAGACCAACCAAATAGCACAAGCCAAATAGCTATATAGAATATGTACAAGACCCAACCAATTAACACAAGCCAAATGGCTATAAAGAGTATGAATAAGACCCAACCAATTAACACAAGCCAAATGACTATATAGAGTATGAATAAGACCCAACCAATTAACACAAGCCAAATAGCTATATAGAATATGTACAAGACCCAACCAATTAACACAAGCCAAATGGCTATAAAGAGTATGAATAAGACCCAACCAATTAACACAAGCCAAATGACTATATAGAGTATGAATAAGACCCAACCAATTAACACAAGCCAAATGGCTATATAGAGTATGAATAAGACCCAACCAATTAACACAAACCAAATAGCTATAAAGAGTATGAATAAGACCCAACCAATTAACACAAGCCAAATGGCTATATAGAGTATGCATAAGACTCAACCAAATGGCACAAGCCAAATAGCTATATAGAGTGTGAGTAAGGCCCAACCAAATGACACAAACCAAATGGCTATAGCAGGTATGAATAAGACCCAAGCAAATGACACAAGCCAAATGGCTATATAGAGTATGAATAAGACCCAACCAATTAACACAAGCCAAATGACTATAAAGAGTATGAATAAGACCAACCAAATAGCACAAGCCAAATAGCTATATAGAATATGTACAAGACCCAGCTAAATGACACCAAAGAGCTATATAGAGTATGAATAAGACCCAACCAAATGACACAAGCTAAATGGCTTTACAGGGTATGAGTAATACCAAACCAAACAATGCAAACCAAATGGCCATACAGGGTGTGAGTAAGACCCAGCCAAATGACACAAGCCAAATGGTTATACAGGGTATGAGTTAGACTCAACCAAATAACACAAGCCAAATAGCAGTAATGTACCACCTTCCTTAAGATCAAATCTAGTTAATAGTAATTTCCTTTCACACTTGAACTGACTTTGAAGCTGCATTTCCTGAATTTAAATATATTTCTAAATATATGTACCTTTTGCTGACAACATTTTGTCTTCTACTACATTATTCTTATAATTTATATATAATAATAAATTCCTATATTTTATATGCAATAATAAATTTCTATATTTTATATATAATAATACATTTCTATTGTTTTTGTATGTAATAATAAATGCTATAATTTGATGATTGATAACATTTATTCTCATTCTCCTCCTTAATATGTCACCAGCTTTGAACCTAGTATTTATAATGCCAATTATGTGCCCTCAGTAACTCAACTGTGTGACAGAACTAGATCAGTCATTATAATACCAATCATGTGCCCCCCCCCCAGTAACTGTGTGTGTCAGAACTAGATTTAGTCTTTGTAATACCAATTATGTGTCCCCAGTAACTCAACTGTGTGACAGGACTAGATTCTGTCAATATGATACCAATCATGTGCCACAGTAACTCAGCTGTGTGACAGAATTAGGTTCAGTCAAACTAAAACAGTTTTGAATTTTCAATTGCATACACTAGAAAATGTGAAGTTATAATTCTGCATGTGCAACTAGGTTATGCGGGAAAATGTTTGAGAGAGGATGTGGATCTGAGATGATTGCACATACGTCATTTAAAGTAGACTTATTTAAATAAAATAATGATCCACCTGAATTATTACGTTATTTGAATATTAATAGACGAAAACAGTGAGGAAAAGGAAGCTTCACTTGTGTGTCTAGGTTTTACTTATTTGTTCATTTGTCCACAAGGTCAAGTTAGCTTATGGTATGGCTTTCCATTGGTCATTAAAAAATAAGGTCTAAGTTAGCCTATTGTATGATTCTTCATTGATCATCCATCAATAAGGTGAAATTAGTTTATTTTATAGCTTTCCATTGGTCATCCAAAAATAAAGTCAGGTTACCCTATGTATGGCTCTGCATTGGTCATCCAACATTAAAGCTATGATAGACTATGGTTTGGTTCTGCATTTGTCATCAGTCTATCAACAGTTGCTTGTGACTGTTCTTGAGGCTATACTTCTAATCTGATTTTGATAAAACTTGGAATGTGGGCTTATGTTACCGAGATCTCACAAAAGTTTTTATAACCAGTGAATTGCATATTAAGTTATCTTGCATCAGATGGTTATAGTCTGAAGGCCACATTTCTGATTAGATTTTTATCCATTCTAGCAAATGGACTTTTAACATCAAGATCTCATATGAGTTTGATGATGAATAAGATGAATGAGTATTAACGAGGTGATATTGCATCTGACTGGTTAAGCCTGTACAATTACAGGTGAAATCAACACATTATAAAATGGCGTTCCTGCATCCAATGAGCTGACCTTGTCAGCAACTTAGTGACTATTTCAGATTAAGATTGTACACCAATTTTATTATGAGTGAGAATGACGAACATTAATGAGGTCATCCTGCACCTGATTAGCTGTTTTGTTATTACTTTAAAGACATTATGTGAAATGGGATTTTGATCAAACTTGGTCTATAGGCATATATTATCAGAACCTTTAAATGACTTTTATCATGAGTGAAATTGTCGTTGTTAATCTATGCAGTCCTGGTGAGTGATATGAAGCCCACTTTGACCTCTTGCATCACTACATGTAAGGATCATCTATTTTTTTTTTTTTTTGTACTTTGTGCATATAATTGATTTTTGGTCAAAATTTATTTAGCTTGTATCACCAAATAAGATGTATAGAAAATGATTGATTAAAAATCAAATAATCCTGACAGAGAGAAAAAAGCTTCAAATTAATTATTAAAATTTAAAGTAAAAGTAGTGCAAGCCCATAAAGAGAAAATATATTTTTGAAAGAATAAAAACCAGCATTGTTGCCTTTTTATTTTGTTGTATAGGTATGGAGGTTTGATTATTATTACAATGGCCTGCATATAACCAAAGTATATAGCTAGTCTGCATGTAGAAAGATTATTAATATTATTAAAATGGCCTTCACAGAACCAAAACCTATAGCTTGTCTGCATGTACACATATTATTGTTAATATGGCCTACATATAACCAAAACATGTAGCTAGTTGGCATGTAGAAAGGTTATTATTATTATTAAAATGGCCTTCACAGAACCAAAACCAATAGCTTTAATGTTGGATGACCAATGCAGAGCCATACATAGGGTAACCTGACTTTATTTTACACATATTATTATTAATATGGCCTACATATAACTAAAACATGTAGTTAGTTGGCATGTAGACAGGTTATTATTATTAAAATGGCTTTCAAAACACATAGCTGGTGGGCGTGTAGACAGGTTTGGGAGATTGAATACAAATTTTATAATGGGAATGTTTTGAAATTTAATTAGCTTACATTTAAATTAAGATGCACAAAATGAGTGAATGAAGAAAGACAAGTTTAATAAAATTTACAAGAAAATAACTGTGAAAGAGATGGTGTGAACGACCTTGATAAACCAAAGACAGTTGATATTGTCTGGCTGAAAACACAAAACTTCCAGTCAGTAAAGATGTAAATTCTATAAATACTGCAGTCGGTGATAAAATAGGTGTATTTGTTTTTATTCATCTTTTGGCATTCTGCATTTTCTTTTTAGGGCAAATATAATGAGATCTGTAAGAGATACTTTACGCAGATCCGCTCTTATCTAAAAGACAAACCTACCAGGTTTCACTTGATAGATGAGGACTTTGCCATTGACAACACTATTGTAGACAGGAAATTGGAGGATTTGAAGAGGAAAATTGTAGAAGTAGCATCACAGCAGCCATACTGGGGCGAGGTGATACCAGCACGGTGGCTCCCCCTGGAACAGGAGCTGATGAGGCGTAAGGCTGCTGGAGTGAAGGTATGCATTTATACACGCACATCTTTGACTTGGATTTGAAGAAATGTTATCCTGACTGGTATCCATTAATTACACTGGATTCACAGTCCATTTTTAATATAATGTATTTAAATCATTTTTCTTCCTACATTTATTTTGCAGAATTTGTATGCAAGTCATGCCAGCTTATTTGTTGAGCTTTATGTGCTCTACTTTTTGTAGACTTTTGAACCCAACCATGGTCATTGTCCACCAAAATCTTGCTTGTAATCTTACACATTAATTAGTTAATTATGACTAAAGGGATTGTTGTGCAAGAAAAAGGTTAACAGTGTATAAGGTTGCTCAGGACGGAGATACAAGAATTAACAGTTACCATTTTAAGGTTACAAAATAGGAACAAGTAAAGAGAAGGAATCCGGAAAACATACAGTATCAACATTAGGGACAGTCAAAAGATAAGACTGTGGGATTCAAGAAATCAATGCCATGACCGGGTAACTCAGTCATATTGTTTTAAAATGCTGGGTCAGCATCATGACATATCTGGGTGAGCGGGTTATATTCTGTGGGGCCTATCCTTCATTTTGTAAGTGGTAGCCAAAAACCCAAAAAATTATATCTATGTTTAAGGGAAGTAGGTGTTAATGTTTTCCAAATTCCTTCTACCCACTTGATCATATAATCAGAGGGATTGTGTGTGAGAAAAAATGTTAAGGATGTATAAAATTGAAGTTGCAGGAATGACAGAATAAAAATTACAATTATCAGATTTCAAATCATCAGCAAGTGGGAAGAAGGAATTCAGAAGACATATCAACATCAAGGCTAGTCAAAAAGATAAGTTTGTGGGATTCAGGAAGCCAGTGTCAAATCTTGGTAACTTGGTCATATTCGTTTTATATGATGCTGACATAGCATTTGAAAAGAATATGACCCAGTAAAGACCCTCATAAGGCCAATCTACACTTGAAACCTTTATCATCGAATCTTTTTAATGATCAGCTGATCAGGTTGACGAAACATCCTAACAAGACATCAAGGACACCAGTTTCCTTCCCTGCACTCTTAGCTACAGCATAGAGATTTGCACGGCAATTAATAAAAACGATCGCAGGGAAATCCCTACAAGATATGACATCAGGAGCAGTCTTACCAAATTTACAGTGTCGAAAACCACTGTTCTCCCTTTTATGTTCTTTTAACAAAGCACAAACATATTTGTAACCATTGGCCCTTAAAGTTTTCTCATCAGTGGAATTGACATACTCCAAGAATTCTTCAATATTATATTCATGCATCATGGTGAAAGTGTCATCCATGTACCGAAACCACACATCAGGAGGATGGGCTGCTGTGGAAAGAGCAGGCCTTGTAATAAGATTGAAAGCCTAGAAGTCAGAAACTTATTTTGCTACAGAAATTATCCATTTTAGTTTTTTAGACCACAAATGGCTGTAGCAAGTACCAATATTCACTCTAGAATCATTGATGATCATTGTAATATAGGATGTTTATATTCTCATGAATGTAGCCAGTAAAATATACATATGAAGAAGTAGATGGATGCAGGATGCAAATGTGACTGAATTGGTTGATCCAAGTCATAAGCTTACTTGGATATTGTCTGGGTTGTCAGTTTGTCCTATAACATACTCATTCAGTTGTTGACAGATGCAGCATGCATGATACGTGAATGTGGTGTACATTTTTGATGGATGCAGAATGAATGTCAGAAGTCATCAAACCAAGCCATAGGCTCACCTGGATATTGGCAAGGTCATCAGTATAGCCAGTACCATACAAATCCAGTTTGTTGGTGGATACAGGATGTATGACACATCAGTTTATGTGGTCAAGCCAGACTCTAAGTTTACAAGGATACTGGTAGGATTAGTAGAGCAGCCTTTAACATGCACCTTCAATATGCATGACGCATGATAAGTCATATGTGTGTATGTGTGTGTGTGTGTATATATATATATATATATATATATATATATATATATATATATAAAGAATAAAAATCATATGGCGAATAACAGTCGTTTTATATATATCTATATATCTATATATATATATATATATATATATATATATATAGTGGTGAAATAAAAAAGACAGTTTGGAGCAATACATTTAATTTTACAAGTTCAGCAATTCAATCCAACTGAAGCCTTTGTCATCTTTCAATTACAGGTGATTTCTCATGCAGAAGTGGAGAAAATAAACAAGGAAGGAACCGTCCAAATAGAAAAAAGTGAAGAACTGGACCTGTTTCTTAGATTTCTGCATGAAACTGGCACAATCATCTACTTCAGGTATGAGTAGATAGGTTGGGGGCAACAGCCTTGTATTGTACATGGTGTCAGTGTTTCCAAGGGTACCAATATATTGTAGCTTTATATCGGCACAAAACAGTAAAATTCAGCCATTGAGATGCCATGCAGTTTATTTAGTAGAACATCAGCACCATCATGACTATATAGTGCTGAGGAAGTTTAGGGTTGAAGAAGATGTACAAAATAAAGATGAAGGCAGGAAGAGTAAAATCCTGAAAACACAATGTCAGATTTGTATATAAACTACAGTTTATAAAAATCCAAGCTCTTCTCAGCTGCAACATTGCATCAATATGGGTCACAATCCAAGGTATAAAGGTTGACTCCATTAGCCATCTCTTACTCTATGACATACTTGAAGATGCATGAGACCTAGTGTACATGCTCAAGCCTACAAGGTGGAGAGGGGACAGCACTGAGATGGCATGCAGATTCACATGTATGTAATAATTCTGCATTTCAAATTGTACAAATAAATTAATTTACATAATTAAGCTTGTCAAGACAATTAATTTTGGATACTTTTATTTTATATTTGTATAGCTTCATCTAAACAGATTATTCAAATGTAGATTGGTCTAGGTTGAGTATATATTGGTCTGGCTGGGCCTAACCACATTATAAATATATTCTCGTAGTTCTTTGTGAAAATGTTGGTTTCTAGGTCTTGCAAACAACCTTTTATGAATGAAAATTCATGCTTTCATTTGCAGCTTATTTACATGAGACATAGGTTGTGTTTAAAGTATGTTTTATTGCATTTGCAATTAAAGCTTTAGAATTTGTGACCTAAGTATTGGTTTAATTGAGAAGTGGCATTTGTCTAGTAAAAAAATAATTGAGCATTTTACTTTGTCACGAGTGTTGATTGGCAAGAGAAGGCAGATCATATTATGCTGTGATAGTTATCTGTCTGTTATCAGTTTTGCTTCCACATAATATGTTCAGTAGCTCATCATTCTACAGTTGCCAGATTTGGTGGATTGTTTGTACTTAGGACAAAAAATGCATTAATACCGATTAATTTATGAGACAAAAGTTCAAAGGTGACTGATATTAATAACCACATTGCAAAAATTGGGATAAACTCTACTGACATTTTTATATTTAATCCTTGTTAAAAAAAACAGGCTGGCTACCGATATCTGAAATTTTTCAGGTATGCCTATGTAGTATTTGATATGTTATATTGTAAACCAGACTGAAAAACATGTAGATTGCTTCAGTACTTAACCTGGTTCCCAGCTTTATGTAGATACCACATCACAAGAACAGAGACAGACACCACTGACCTTTATGTAATCATTTATGACAATGAATGCCTGAATAGTAAAGATTGTTCTGATCTGAAACAAACAAAATGAACAACAATAAAAAAATGGCCAGGCTACCAGTATGCAAGTCAGATATATAGTGACATATAATTGCAGACCATGAACCAGGCTAATGTATGTCGTGATTGCCATTGTAGTGCCGAAGTTAAGTTAGTGGTTGCATATATTGTTTGTCTTTAGAGTTAATCCCTATTGCCTGGGGGTGAATAAGGTCTTTGTCTATTAAACCAGCTAGTGAGAATCATTTCCAGTATTCGATTGATAGTGTTAAAGGCTTGTGATGTTTGTTGCATTTTTGCCCAAATGTTATAGTGATTACATCCCACACACCAAGCTGTTGTCTATTCAAGTTGGTGCAGCTGGGTTACACATTTTGTGTATAGAGTTAATCTCTTTTTGTCTTCTGCGAATTAAGAAATTGACTTTTCTCTCAGGATAAATGAGTCTGTTTCTGGATGAGGTAATTGTTTTATTTTGTTTCATTAACTGTTAGCTATACAATGCAGATGTATGGATTTTTCATATTTTCACAAAGCCTAGTCAAAACCGTCTTAACAGTTGATATTAAAACTGAGCACTGATAACTGTTAACTCCTAGTACCTTAATAGCAATGGAAGAACCGCAGACTAAAGCTAAAAGCAGTGAAAAAGAGTAGACCACTTGCAAAATAGCAGTTTAAGTGTAGGTAAATCAAATTTAGGGTGATATAAAGGAAAGAGTGTCAGACTCGGAGAGGAAGGTCATGGGTTCGAACCCCAGCCTAGTCATACCAAAGACATTTAAAAATGGTACTAGCAGCTGCCTCGCTTGCCACTCAGCATTAAGAGGTTACTGTTAGGATTGGTCGGCCTGGTATCTGGATAATAAGTCTGGGCGGGAAATGATGCCATATGTCTGCGACACCCACCCAGTCACATTATCCTGACACTAGACTGACCAGTCCTAACACTAACCTCCATCTTGGAGTTTATTTCTTGCTATTTCGCAAGGGGGAAAATAAAAACCTAAGCCAAATGAAAACCAATAAGATTGTCTCAGTGTAAAGTATAAATCGTTTTGTTTCAATCATGCCTAAGTAAATTTCTTTGATTAAATTTACTAATTTCTCCATCAAATACATTATCCAATTTACATTGATGTTAAGGAATTACTTCTGGTACCTCCAGAATTCATAGACTTCAAAAGTCTCTCTCTCTATGCATTTGTATACGTAAAGGGAAGTAACTCTTACAGAGTTCCTCCCCTTACCCCACTAGTTAGCTCTCTGTGTAGCGGAAATAATCAGTTTTAACATTTGCTGCCAACAGTCAACAGGACTCTGAGCCATCTAACAGGCTTTTTGTTGGCACAGTAAGTCAAATAATCATACTTCATAGTATAATTTGGTGAAATTTAAGATATTTTGTATGAATTTGTTATCGTTTTATCAGACATGTTTACATGGGTAATGTGTTTTAAAGCTATGTGGTAACACAATGCTGCTCTTCTTGTTCAATGGTTCGCTTATTCAGAAATGTATTTCTTTTATATATATATATATATATATATATATATATATATATATATATATATATATATAAAAAGATATTTATAATTATATCATTATATATTTAATTACCATTTCATTCTATCCTTGTAATTCGATCAGCAGAATTCATCCCTCCCATAGACTTCAAAAGTCTCTCTCTCAATGCATTTGTATACATAAAGGGAAGTAACTCTTACAGAGTTCCTCCCCTTACCCCACTAGTTAGCTCTCTCTGTGTAGTAGATATAATCAGTTTTAACATTTGCTGCCAACAGTTTTAAAGCTATGTGGTAACACAATGCTGCTCTTCTTGTTCAATGGTTCGCTTATTCAGAAATGTATTTCTTTTATATATATGTATATATATAAAGATATTTATAATTATATCATTATATATTTAATTACCATTTCATTCTATCCTTGTAATTCGATCAGCAGAATACATCCCTCCCATAGACTTCAAAAGTCTCTCTCTCAGTGCATTTGTATACATAAAGGGAAGTAACCCTTACAGAGTTCCTCCCATTACCTCACTAGTTGGCTCTCTGTATAGCGGATCTAATCAGTTTTAACATTTGCTGCCAACAGTCAACAGGCCTCTGAACCATCTAATAGTCTTATTGTTGGTACAATAAGTCAAACAATCATACTTCGCAGTATAATTTGGTGAAATTTAAGATATTTTGTATGAATTTGTTATCATTTCATCAGACATGTTTACATGGGTAATGTGTTTTAAAGCTATGTGGTAACACAACGCTGCTCTTCTTGTTCAAAGGTTCACTTATTCAGAAATGTATTTCTTATATATATATATATATATATATATATATATATATATATATATATATATATATAAAGATATTTATAATTATATCATTATATATTTAATTACCATTTCATTCTATCCCTGTAATTTGATCAGTAACTGTTTTCTTTATCCTTTGACTGACTATTTCTGACACATAATGGAAATATACATTCATATTTTGAAATTCGATAGCCATTATCTTCTCATTGTATTTACACCAAGTGTGTTAATGTTCTTTATATTTCAGATAGTCTGCGATAAAATGGTTATTAAATGTAAACCAAAATGAAGGTGTTTTAACGTTGTCGGAGACAATCATTAATACTGCATTGCCTGTACTAAATGCTCATCATCCAAAACCTATAAGATGTGATCTTTGTGGACAGAAGATGTATGGTCCAGTATTCTTCAAACACAGCTCAACTGCAAGAAAAAAGGGCCCAACCCAAATCTGTGATCAAGATATTTTAAGTTTACACGCTATTTTTGATCTAGTTTAGCCTGGGTAGCGGAAATGCCTCCCCTCCACCTGTTAAACTCCACCATATGGAGGATATTTTGCAGAGGGTTGCCAACTGGAATCTTGTACTGAGGGTGATTAATATCATAAAGCTTTGTCAACAAGAATGTTGACAAGCAAATACAATGAAGTTGGGTGTAAATCCAACTCTGCACCCAGACATGATATAGGCAATGAATGATGATTTATTTCTCACACAAACTGTTAACCAACCCATCGAACCAGCTGGCCAACAACCTGACCACAGCAATATATTTTCAGTCCCAGCTACTGACAGAATCATTCAGCCATTCAGAGACAATAGATATAATACAGGTTCAGTGAGCATTTTGTTCTCTGCAGTGGCCATGTCAGTGTGCCAACCCTGCAGCTGTCCTTTTCATCATAAAACCAATCTGACCACACCCATAATACTGTTCCACGCAAGGTGGAAGGGTGATAAGTTATGGGTCACTGATCTGTTCAATTTGACAACAGATGTGCCCAAAAAAATCATAGTGACCCCAAGCATCAAAAGCGATTGTGGTCGCTAAATTTTTCACCCATGTCTGGAGAAGTTTTACTTGATGCATATATCTTGTTTAGCAGACTATGTGCAGAACAAACGCAAATGTTTTGAATTGTGGAAAGGATCACAGGGGTCACGCTACCAGGCGAAGTCGGCGAAAAAGGTGCCTGAGAAATGTAAACTTCGCCGCCTTCTATTAGGAAAGCGAAATTGACTTCACCCTCTGATTTTCGGATGTAAAATGGCTGTAGATTATGACTTTGAGATGCCCCCTCTTTGAGCCAGTAAGTTCTGGCACTTTGTAATAAGGCGAAATGCTACAGGTTTGTGGCATGATGCCCCAGTACAAGACATCACTATAAACTGCCACACTGAAGACATCGTAACAATATGACTGAAAAGTTGTTAAAGCTACATTAAAAATCCAAATCACACACATACACACACTGCTCACAGGACTCAGTGATGGAAAAGTAATTATGTCAATCTTGTCAGTATCATAGCAATCTTAGGAATATAAACATCAATGAATTCATTTTGTTGAAGTGTTTTTCCTGTTGGTTTTAATGGTTTGTTCAGGATAAAATGTATTAGTATTGAAATTAAATGCAACAACTGCAGTTCCAAATTTGTGAAAATACGAAAAATATATATAGTAGTGAAGCAAATACTATTTAACCAATGCATATCGTTATTACCAGTAGGTAGACAAATAATACAACCATAAATATGCAGTCCTGTTAATGAATTTTTGTAACGAAGCAAGAAAGTGAGTAGTTATATGAAGAAAAGCCCTCTTTCTAAAAATAGATGTACTCGCATGGTGCAATACGTGTTCTTGGATGTTTCGGTTGGGCGGAAAAAGGGTCCGGTTTAGTTATATATCGACTTTAGTGCTTCAGTGTGTTGTCTATGAATAGTTACAGTAATGTTTTATCGGGAACAATGTAATCAGGACAAAGAGTATGGACTGACGTCACTTGTGCATTTATTCCTATGAACATTTATTAGGGGTTGTTTCAAAGAATGCTAGAAATCTTTTTGACTGCAATTTTACACAAAACTTGTAGAAAATAAAATAATTAAGTGGTAGTTTATTAAGCATTTTTACTAACTTGCAATTAGAAGACTTTAATCTTGTTACTGCTATCAGTTAAAATTAATTACCTTGTATAGCTTCTGATGTGCATTTTAAGTCATATGGCCAAAACACTGCATTTTGGCTCATGAAAGTGAAACACAGTTTATTGGATAATAGCTCATCATGATTTATCATGTTACTTGTAGAAGACATTTGGGGATTCCTTACCTTTTGACTTAGCTTCACAATACATGTCTTGTTACTTCGTACAGTCATATCAAAGACTTATAAAAATGTACTAGCTGCCACGCTAATGCTCAGCATTAAGAGGTTAGTGTTAGGACTGGTCAGCCTGGTGTCAGGATAATGTGACTGGGTGGACATGATACTACATGTCTACAGCATGATGCCCCAGTGCTAGACATCACTATAAACTTCCGCACTGATAGTATGACTGAAAAATTGTTAAAGCAACGTTAAAAATCCAAGTCACACACAAGCACACTGCAGTACTCCTTCTGAGACAAAATAATTGATGTAAAAAAGGGAGATACTATGTAAGAGTTACTTCCCTTTTATTTTTACAGGGTATTGACACAGAGACTTCAAATCTATGGGAGGGCTTGATTCTGGAGGTAGTTAAAGCAATTCCCTTAACATTAATGTGATGTAAGTATTTTGGGGAAAACATAATTTACTATGAAATTTCTTATTTATCCACACCAAAATAATTCTTTTTTTGTTATTTATTTTGGCAGACTTGAATAATAGATCGTAGGTTTATTTGTATAATCATTTCAACATCCCTCGGTTCCAGAAGAGTATGTGCTCTGAAGTAGTCTGTCAGTTGACAACAAGTGTCCTGGATGGAGAGACTCACTCAGTAGTTGAATGTTACCCTTGAAACTGGTGTCTTAGGTTTCCACAAGTTCTTTCATCTTGTTCATTTGGTGGGCGCTCCTCTGCTCAGCTAATTTACATATTTTCCCAACGTTAATGGGACTGGGTAAGGTATTTGAAGCAATGAAATTTTATAGTAAATTCTGTTTCTCTAACAATACTTCCCAATCACATTGTTATAAGTTGCCCCCCAACTGTCCACACAGTGTGATTACCCTGTCTCAGATAATGGTCAAGTTAAAACTGGTGATGATCTGGTTAAAGTAACATAAGTTTGGCAAAAAATTCATATATTATGCAAAATAGATGACCTAGCTGGGTAAGGGGAGGTAATTCATAAAAGTTGGTTCCCTTTTTCTATACAAATATAGAGACTTTTTAAGCCTATGGGAAAGCTGCATTCTGGAGGTAGTAAAAATAATTCCATAATGTCAGTATGGTTGGGTTAGTATTATCAGAGAAACATAATTTACTGTAAAATTTCCTATTTTTCCACACCAGAATAACCCCTTATGTGTGGTATTTGTGTAGTCAGATTTGTAGAACATACTTAGGTTATTTGAATAATCATATTGGCATCCTTCAATTTCAGAAGAGTATGGATTTGTGCTCCAAGGTAGTCAGTCAGATATTTGTCAAGCGTTGATTATCTCTGATGCATCTGTCGCACTTAAAGCTGGTGTCTTTTCCACTCTTATGCCACGTATAATTTCATTGTTTTCTTTCTACTGGCTCTTTTTTGCACTGTCAATTGCAGCTGTTGTCACTCACTTCACTTGTCTTTAGTTGAGCTCATACCTTTAGCGACTTCAGTCCTGTTCATTTGCTTCCCAGCAGTCCACATCAGTGTCCAAAAAGCTTTAGGGTTTCTCTTACACACGTCAATGAAACGCAAGTGTGATCAACCTAGTGGCCTTTTGCTGATTAACTGCTATATTTGCTTACTGCCATATGTTGCTGAAGTGACCTTTCCAATATAGGTGTTGCGCTTTGCTACAAAATAGTGGTTGTCAGTCATGGTAGATGCAAGGTATATGAATTTCCTGACAGCCTTGAGTTCTTGGTTGTTGATATTGATGGAGGGTGACTCTTCAACATTTTGACCCATCACTATCATCTTTTTTTAGAGCTGATGGTAATTTTGAAGTCCAGGCAAGCTTTTGAAAATTGGTCAAAACATGTTGGGGATGCACTGTTGTGTGGTTTGTCGCTGCCCCATCATCAGCAAAGAGTAGGTCATGGATGAGAACTTTGTGGATCTTGGTTTTGGTTTTGAGATGTGTAAGATTGTAGAGTTTTCCCTCTGACCTTGTATTAAATTTGATTCCATTGGTTGATGAGCAAAAGGCGTTTTAGCAGGAGAGAAAAGAATATCCAGAACAGGGTAGGGGCAAGAACGCATCCCTGATTGACTCCATTACATATTTCAAAAGCCACTAACTCTTATGTTTTCATGGAATGACTGGATCGTGCTGATGAGCATTGGGACATCCAATCTGTTCTAGCAGCTTAGACAATATGCTTACGCTAACAACGTTGAAAGCCTGTGTTGCTTAGCTGGGAGATAGTTATTTCAATCACTAATGTTGCCCTTGTTATTTGTAGAGAGAGAGATAATGTTAGTATCGTTTATATCTTTTCGTTCTTCACCCTTTTTCCAGCATAGACAAAGACACTCATGGAGGTATCTGAGTAGGAAAGATTTCTCACACTTGATGGCTTCTTGTTTGCAATCTTTTCCAGGAGACTTTCCATTCTCTAGACTATCATCAGCAGATTGTTCATCATCGAGTTTGGCAAAGGTAGGTAAGTTCTTGCTGGCATTGAGGGCTGTATGTTTTCCTGGAAGTACAGCTCTGAGTAATGTTGTTCTCAACACTCCATTTGCTTGTCATGATCATTTATGGTCATCACTGTAATTGATTTTAGAAGGGGCTGTCATTTATGAATAGGACCTATTGCTTTCTTGATCCCATCATACATGCATTTGATGTTTCCTGTATCTGGATGTTCTGTCATTAGTTATTGACACAGCATCTTGCACTGTGTTGAACATTGCTTCTGGCAGCTCTCATTGCTTGTAAAGTTTTCTGGATTGGGGCACTCTTGTTGTTGATAAGGGTAATACATTTGGCCTCAGTGATTGGTATTATTTCAAATTCAGCTTGCTTCCAATCATTCATTGGTCTATTTCAGCCGTTGTCCAAAAACTGATAGGGCTATGCTGTAGATAACATTCTTCAGTAGCTACTGTTTTTGATGGGCACCCGTGTCAGGGCTGCTGGAGCAGACAGCCTGGCATGTTAAGTGTTCTTGTACAGATGACTACTATTCACAAATATCTTTAAAGTACTTTAAACAGAAATTGCTGTCTCTCATAAGATCACATGACTTATGGTATGGTAAATTGGTTTCAATTGATCTTGCCAAGACAATTTTATACAGAGCATCAGGTATAATTCAAGGTATCATCTGAAGATATTAATTATCTTCACAGTTGATTCACCTAGACATATTTCCAATATTACTGAAAATAGAAATGTCTATGTCAGCAGTATTTCCAGAAATGGAAAGAGTGGGACCCAATGTCCCCAACCAGGTTGAAAGTGAGATCGACGGTTCAGATCACCACTGTTTTGGTCCGATGCTACTTTAGAAAATAGTGCCATGTCTGACTTTACAAACAAAAATTCAAGGTATATAAATCTGGAAACATTAATATCTATTGCAGAAATGTATCAGTGACTCAAGCACATGTGATCATTGTCAGCCCTTCCTGTCATACACCTTCTCTACTAGGTTTAGAATTCATCATTCTCAAATAACAATTCCCCTCAATTAAGGATTTAGTTTTGGACATGTTTTCCATCCTTTACACTGCTTCAGAAATTAATACAACATTCTTTTCACACAGGATATAATCTTTTCTTTGACCACTCCGGTGGCCTAAGTGGTTAGAGCATCTGACTTGGATGTAGGAGGTCGTGGGTTCAAACCCTGGCCGAGTCATACTAGACTTATAAAAATGGTACTAGCAGCTACCTTGCTTGGTGCTCAGCAATAAGAAGTTAGTGTTAGGACTGGTCAGCCTGGTGTCAGGATAATGTGACTGGGTGAGACATGATGCCATGTGTCTGCAGCATGATTTCTCAGTGCTAAACATCACTAAAATTCCAAAACACAAACATGTTCAATTTTTCTTTATATTTCCTGTCAAATGATCATCAACCAGTTTCCAAAGTTCTTAAAAATGATCACCTTAAGCTTATTTGGCAATGGGGGTATTCTATTCAGTGAGCTTGATATATATGATCAATGCAGTCTAAAATCAACCATAATCTTTGATCTTGGGACTTTGTCTTCGTTCGTTCGTCGAGTCAACGAGGACCACTCTAGTCATCCGAGGGTTGTAGTGCTGGTTCTGTTCTGTGTGTGCGCAGGTGGCTGATAAGGCCAATCCTTGCATGGAAGGTTCGTTTGCATAAAGGACAAGGGATGAGTGAGACATCTCCAGGAGGGTTGATGGCACGCGCTTTTCTGGCTTGCCTCTTCAGCTCCGCTGCTGCTGTCCTGCTAGATTCACACAACTTGGAGCCTTTGTGCACGGAGGAATGCCATGTGACTCGATCGTTGGCTGCTTGCTCCCAGAAATCAGGTTTTATGTTGAACACTTTCAATGCAGTTTTCAGATTGTCTTTGAAGCGTTTCTTCTGACCTCCATGGGATCACTGTTCTTGCTGGGGAGATCAGCTTGGGTGAGTACCTCAGTGTCTGGAACCTTGTCCTGCCACTTGATGTTCTGGATTTTCCTGAGACTTGTTGTATGAAAGTGGTTCTGCTTCCTGGCGTGGCGTTGGTACACCGTCCACGTTTCGCATGCGCAAAGTAGTGTGGGGAGCACAACTGCCCTGTAGACCTTTAGTTTGGTCTGGATGCTGATGCCTCTTCTATTCCAGACGTTGGTATACAGTCTGCCGAAAGATGCGCTGGCTCTGGCAATGCGGAGGTTCACCTCGTCGTCAATAGTTACGCTCTGTGACAGTGTGCTGCCAAGGTAGGTGAAGCGGTTCACTACGTTGAGTTTTTGGCCATTGACGGTGATGTTGGGTTCAACATAGGGCTTTCCATGGGCAGGCTGATGCAGGACTTCAGTCTTCTTGGTACTGATGGTGAGACCGAAGCTTGTGCAGGAGCTGGAGAACTTGTCAACGCTACGTTGCTTCTGAGCCAGCGTTGAGGGCGCAGTCATCAGCAAATAGGAAATCCCTGATGGTGTCTGTCATAACCTTGGTTTTCACTTGAAGCCTCCTGGGGTTGAACAGTTTTCCATCTGTACGGCACCTGATGCCGACTCCAACATCTCCGTCTCTGAAAGCATTAGTCAGCATGGCGGAGAACAATAGACTGAATAGTGTCGGTGCCAGAACACAACCCTGCTTGACGCCATTGGTTACTGGGAATGGTTCAGATGTCTGTCCATTGTCCTGGACTCGTGCCTGCATGCCGTCGTGAAAATGCTGCACCATGGATATAAATTTTCCCGGGCATCCGTATTTGGCCATTACCTTCCACAAGCCTTCTCTGCTGACAGTATCAAAGGCCTTTGTCAAGTCGACATAGATGGAGAAAAGGTCTGCATTTTGCTCCTGACATTTCTCTTGTAGCTGCCTTGCAGCAAACACCATGTCGATGTTCCCACGCTTTTTCCGGAATCCACACTGGCTTTCTGGTAGGAGTCCCTGGTCAAGGTGTGTAGTGAGGCGGTTCAGTAGGATTCTGGTGAGTAACTTTCCTGCGATTGAGAGCAAGGACATACCCCGGTGGTTGTCGCAGGCCTGGCTGTTCCCTTTGCGCTTATACAGGTGGATTATGGAAGCGTCTTTGAATTCCTGGGGGATCGTCTCTTGCTGCCACATCAGTAAAAACAGTTGGTGGAGCCTTTCTATCAGGGCTGTACCCCCTTCCTTGTAGACTTCAGCTGGGATGGAGTCTGAACCCGGGGCTTTGCCACTGGAGAGCAGGCGTATTGCTTTCTGTGTCGCAAGCAAGGTTGGAGGCTCATCCAGTGCTTCATTGATGGGTAATTGAGGGAGACCACTGATGGCATCATCGTTGATGCATGAGGGGCGATTCAGGACGCTGTCAAAGTGTTCAGCCCAACGTTCAAGAATCTTCTCTTTGTCAGTAATTAGTGTGTTCCCGTCTGCGCTGAGAATGGGGGATGATCCAGAGGATGTAGGTCCATACACTTCTCTCAGGGCGTTGTAGAAGTTTTTCATGTCATGGCTGTCTGCATAGCACTGGATCTCATCAGCTTTGTTGCTCAGCCATGCATCTCGCATCTGGCGGAGTTTCTGCTGTACAGTTCTGCGTATATTGTTGTATGCATCTTTCCTGGAGGTGGACTTGGGGTTGTTGAGGTAGGTTTGATGGAGGCGGTGTTTTTCATCCAGCAACTGCTTGACCTCGTCGCAGTTCTCATCAAGCCAGTCTTGGTGCTTTCTGCTTGAGGGTCCTAGGATTTCCGAGGCTGTGCTGTAGACCATCTCTCTGAATGCCGCCCAGTCGGTTTCCACATTCTGATTGTCCGGAGGGGTGGATTTCAGACGCTTTTCCAGGGCATCCACAAGAGACTGTTTGGTACTGGTGCATTTCAGCTTGGTGATGTTTAGTTGTTTAGGAACCTTCTTTCCCTGTGGGCGTCTTTTGGGCTGAATGCGGATGTTTAGCTTGGTGATGATGAGGCGGTGGTCTGTCCAGCAGTCGGCGCCGCACAAGGACTTGGTCACACGCACATCCTGCCTGTCCCTCTTCCTGACAATGACGTAGTCGATGAGATGCCAGTGCTTAGAGCGAGGGTGCATCCATGAAGTCTGGTTACGGGTAGGGAGGCGGAAGACTGTATTGATGATCAGCAGTTCATGCTCGGCGCAAGTCTGGAGCAAATGGAGGCCGTTGCTGTTACAGTGACCCACTCCGTGCTTTCCTAGCACTCCATCCCATGCAACGTGATCACAGCCTACTCTCGCATTGAAGTCACCAAGAATGACGAGCTTATCTGCCATTGGAACGTCAGCAATGACGGAGTGGAGATCCTCATAGAACTTGACCTTCACTTCATCCGGGTTTGTCATGGTTGGAGCGTAGCAACTGATGATGGTAAGGTGCTTTCTTCCAAACAAGAGGGGGAGTTTCATGGTCATGAGTCTGTCGTTTACTCCCTTGGGAGGTCCAGCCAATTTGCCTTTCACTGCTGTCTTCACTGCAAAGCCAACACCAGCCTCACGGTGCTCTTCACTTCCTCGGCCGTTCCAAAAGAACGTGTATCCAGAGCCCATTTCACAGAGTTCGCCTTCTCCTGCAAGCTGGGTCTCACTCAAGGCAGCAATGTCCACGTTGTATCTGGCGAGTTCCTGTCCTATTAGGGCAGTTCTCCTCTGGGGTCTTTCCGCGTCGTCTCATTCCAGTAAGGTGCACACATTCCATGCGCCAAGTGAGAGAGGAACAATCCTCATTTTCTTCTTTGTGTTTCGACCGCTGGAGTAGGGTCCCCACCAGCCGCGGTAAGCTGGCTAGGGAGGTTTAGAGCAGGCAATGTTTAGGGCACCTTTTCTAGCCCCTTCCTCATGCCAAGGAGGTGAGCAGTGCATTCCTGAAAAGGGCTGCTCAGTCGCTCAGGGGGCTGCCGGACTCCACTGCTGCTCCGTGTCAGTGGTGAACAACCCTAATGGCCTGAACCGCCTGTGTGCAGGTTTGCGGCTACGGCTGCCAGTGTACCCACAACTGCTGCTTCGTCGCTTGCCTGTCGCCACAGGACTTTGGTAGGTGATGAAATGGGATGGGTGGATGACAATGGTGACTTGCGCGGTGACTTTGTTTTAAGTGAGGAAGAGTTGCGCAGTTCGTCGACCTCACTCTCTTACCCAAAACCATCTGAGTCCAGCAGCATGACAAAGTCGAGACGGCCGGAGATTTAGTTGAGTGCAGTGGATGACCAGGACGTCCTATGTGTCTCATGCTCTTAGCGCTCCACAGCGCCTTGCTGGGAATCGCCTTTCTGCCCGTTGACCAGCTGGTGGTTCCTCCGCGCAGGCTGCCGAATCCAGTCTTCACATGCTAGGTAGACAAGGCCTAACTCACCGAGGGTTTAAGACCCGTTGGCTACCCTCAGCCTGGTTTAGCCGGCCAGTCGAGGCTGTTTTCCGGGATGTGGCCACTGCACATGCTACAGCTGCTTGGAGCCACAGGTGAGAGCTGAGTGCTAAGTGGGGACCAAAGATGGGCGAGCTACCCCCGAGGAAGTACGACTGCTTCCCCCAACCAGAGGTGCTACCCCCCCCTGGACACCCCATACATCCCTAATTGGGACTTTGTATGCAGCCTGTGAGCACCTTGGAGTAATATTTTTTATGCCATAGACGAAAAAAGGGTCCATTAGCTAATCCACTGTGAAATACAACTGTGATTCTAAAAATATTAAAATGTTAAATAATTTTTTACAAAACTGTTCAACAGAATTAAAACAAATTTGACAAAAAAGCATTCTAGTAAAGAGGGCTTTCAGTTTCATGCAAAGGATTCCAGATTGTAGCCAAACACATCTCTTGTTGCTAAAAGTAGAATAAGCTTAGCCTACACAGCTTCTTGTAAAAAAAAAAACAGTTCAACATAATTTGGTCCTATTTTGCAGGAAACATCAAGGCATAAAGTACTGTCAGACTGTTCAAATGATGCCAATTCAAATTATGCCAGTTCACCATCAAAATATGGCTTCCATTACTCAGAATAAATTATAATTAACTTCTTGGCAGAACGTGTCCAAGTTGGACAACACAATTTGATAATAAAGGATTTCAGCTACATATAAATACACCATTCCTAAAAATGTAAAATTCTTTAAGCAAAACTTGCAGCAAAACTGGAACATATATTACAGAAAACATTTTGACTTGAAGGGCTTTTATATTTATACAAATGATGACAATCTGTTATCATATATGACATTCGAAGATGCTTCAACAGAAAGTGTATTGCTCATCCAGATTATAGAGGAACCAGTTTTGCTTTTAGTTCTTAGACATGTGTCAGCCACATGAGCACTTTCAAGCCCACCTCGGACTCATTACTGTGTATGATGCCTACCTATTATCAACACAAAAATCTTCTCCGAAACATTAGAAATGTATTCAAAAATTTAACAAAGTATTCATTCAGTAAAAGATTTAAAAATTATACAATTCCATTTTTTTTCAGAAATTACATAAATGAACAAAATTTGCTAGAATTCTGTCATTATCTGATTAAGGATTTTTGTATACATTTGTTAGAATTCTGGCATTATCTGATTAAGGGTTTTTGTATACTTTTGGTAGAATTCTGGCATAAACAGCTTTTGTAACCAAATTTCATATCAGGCATAAAGGGATTTCAAAATGTACACAACTTAAGTCATTCTGTCATTATATGTAACCATTACTAGTATAAAAATATCTTCACTGTATATTTATCTATAAAATCTGCTTAATAGAATTTTACCAAATTTCAGAAAAAATATCCTGGCAAAAAGGGCCTTTCAGTATTGGACAGATGTTTGGATGTGCCATCAAATTTTATGGTGACACAAAAATATAGGAACATAGAAACAGTTGCTTTCATAAATCATGATATGTACTCTCAGCAGTTGAGAAATAAAGGTCTGTTTAAAGCATCACAAAGACCCAGATGTTTTAGCCAACTACTTTTGCCTGTCAACATTATTATTGTAGATGTCATGTAAATGAGCCATTTAAATTTTGAAAGTCTTTCAAATGATGCTGATTAACCTTCAGATATTCCTGTCAATACATTCCTAAACATTCTTTTCGGTCAGTAGAATACAAGTCCATTCAAGGGACTCCTGAAGTTTATATATTCTTGAGTCAAAACATTGTCACTATAACTGAAAGCAGAAAGTGTGTTTCAGCAAAAATATTTCAGTTCTCAACCTTGTATTACATGTTGAGTAAGAAGAATCTCACTGATTTTGAATCAACAGTCAAAGGTCTTTGTCACTTTGGAAGAAGAAAATGGTTCTGCACAAAAATGTAGTTCACAAACATGCATATTCACCAAACTAAGTTGATAACTTACATGTTGGGTAAGGAGGAAGACTTTTGCTTCGGGGACAAAATAAAGGTCAAGGTCACTGACTAAAAGATACAATGATGAATGGTGCTTCTTGACCCTATACTTTGACAATAGGTTCTGTAGGGAGTGCACTTGTTGTGTCAAGAGACATATTGATCTTGGAATGAACAGGTCAAAGGTCAGCGGTATTGAGGTGCAGATAAGCAGCATTTTATAGATTAACTTTTGACTAATTATATTAATGATATACATTGTTGACTATTATGCATGCATTGTCTTTTTTCATTTTGCCCTTAATTAAATAATTATTAATTTTCATCCCAAGGTGTATAACATTTCTAATTTGTTTTATAGCTGCTGATAAGCAGTTTATTTGCAAACAAATTGACTAAAAACACATACATGCGATGATACACAATGTGCCTATATCCTGTATGAATACATATCATGATACTTATCATGACACACAATGTGTATATGTACTGTATCAATACATATCATGTTTCATAATGTGCCTGGGCCCTGTATCAATAGATATGATGATACACAATGTGTCTGTACCCTGTATCAGTACATATCATGATACACAATGTGTATATGTGCTGTATCAATACATATCATGTTTCATAATGTGCCTGGGCCCTGTATCAATAGATATGATGATACACAATGTGTCTGTACCCTGTATCAGTACATATCATGACACACAATGTCATGATATATAATAAGCCTATACCCTGTATCAATACATATAATGATGCACAATGTATGATATGACATATAGCACGAACAGAATAAAGTTGCACACAGCAAAGAGATATTTTTTATCCGCTTAAGATCAAAAATGATTTGTGCATGGCAAGTGAAGCTTCATATTTAAATCGCAGTTAGTTGCAAGAAGTAATATACTCAGTTTATTAACATGTACCTACAGCTCTAATGTATTTTGCTTTAACTCATTTTTTATGCTTGATATGCAGGTGGAAGCTGTAACAGGTTGACTCAATATCTCTCTCTCTCTCTCTCTCTCTCTCTCTCTCTCTCTCTCTCTCTCTATATATATATATATATATATATATATATATATATATATATTCTTATTTCAGATGGAGAACTATTTCCTTACACCTTGTATGCTTCGTCAAGAATCTCCAAGAGAAATTATCTCCCCTGAACAAGATCCACAGATGATGAGCACACCTGTACTGTGCTATGTGTTTACAGGGAAATATTTGCCTCCACCCATATTCCACAGGCTTATTGCTGCCTGTATAGCTCGCTGGCCTGTTGCCAAGAAGAAGGAGACATCAGAAAATCTCATTTTCTGTGGATGCTGTGTTTTTGACATTGGCCTTTTCCACAGATTGACGTTGCACTGTAAGAACCATGTTGTTTTTGCAAGAATAACGAGGATGGTGATTGAGGAAGTCAAGACCCCCGATGCTAAGCTGTGTACCAGAGTTAGAAAGTTCATTACACTGAATCTCACCAAGATTACCTCTTACCTTGGCCAGAATTTAAGATATGAGCTATGTACACGATGGTCACCATCCCAAGGTGTCTCTGATGATGGATTTTCACCACCATTTGAGATGTGGTTTGCCGATGAGGTGAGTTTTTATTCAACGTTGCTGAAATAAATCAATATTCTATTATTACCTTCTTCTGACATAAAGTTCTACTGTGGTGTTGTCTGGTCTTGTACACAACTGCCCAAACCAGCAGTCACTTTACTCAACATATATCACAATAGAAGCTGTTCCTTCTGGAGAAGGCATCCTATAATGTGACATCATGTAGTGGTTTGTGGCTTAAGCAGGTGACATGACGTTTTTGGGAATAGATGTCATCATCTAGGGCAAATATGTAAAATGTTAGGCAGCCATATAATGTATCATGTGATATATTTAAAGTATATTGTCCTGAATTAAATTCCAGTTGATTGCTATCTATGTTTGAATATGTATTATGTGACTGACTTCAAGACTATTCAGTCTTCATGTTTTGAAGATTAATTTGCATCAAAGCAGTTAATTATAATATATCATAAACTTGATGGGACTGACAATGAAAATTAAATCTCCGTGAGATTAGCGATGTGAATTACAGACATTTGTTTTGGGTTTTTTTTATTAACTGTAAAATGCCCATTCCAGTAAAATGCTTTTATATACAGTTACTATATTCATTCAAAGTACAATTGAAATTTATAACTTTTCATTTAAATAATATATATTTGAATGGAATGAAGCAGAAATGTGAAACTCCAGCTATATCCTAGATTTTATCATTTAACCTAAGCTGTGACATGAGAGAAATCTGGAATTACTCCAGAAATTTTCGTCAAGGCTGAATCACATGTACATTATTTAATTTATCTATTTCTAAATTGGCAAATAATTTAATCCAAACTGGATTTGTCTATTCAATTAAAAGGTACTCACTTTCTTTAATTTTTATCCATTTTTATAATTTGAATATTATTAATAGACATCTGACCTAGTTTAAATTTGATTTAAAAATCTTAATATAATTAATAGGCATTTCACATTCATGTATATCACTGTGTTACAAATTGTATTACCTTTTCAGAGAAATATAGTTTTATATACTTTAAAAAAGAAATAACAATATTGCAACATTTTTAGTAAACATGGTGAAGTTCATTACAATTTCTGCTGCTGCTGCTGTATGATGCTCCATTTTACCACAATGTATTTAGAATTGCTTCTCAGGAATCAGGCACTGCAGTTGAAATTGGTAAACAGGATAAAATGGGCTAGAATGGATGGTAGTATCAACAAGGGGCTTTCCTAGGGGACTTCTTGTGATGTCTGGTTGGTCCTAAATGGAAATAGTGCCTGTCGGATGCACAACATAATTAACATGGTGTCCATCATGAAAATTTCATTATGTCCACAACTGGATGGATAGTTCTAGTGACAAGAGGTTTATACTCTTCTTATTATATATAGTTGACCCTAAATGCAAGTGATGCTTTTCACTAATGCATGTCAACTCTATGACAAAATGGTAAATATTTCAGAGCAAATCTCTGGATTAAAAAAGAATAGAAAAAATTAAATTGCCTATTTGGATATTTTGACTATCATGATTACAATCTGAATTATGTTTGCAAACAGTGGAGAACTCTGGGAGAGTGAGTGTTGATTTCAAACCGAACTATGGCAACTATGGAAACTTGGGTGCATCACCTGTTATTGAACTATAAGCCAACCAGGGCCACATAATGTACATTTGAATGCAGAATAAACACTATAAATAAGGAAAAACCTAGTAGGTAATTCAAATCATTCACTTGAACAGGTTATGGTCTGAAGTCCATCAGATGCAACCACTCTGTAATGATTATGCCCTAACACCCCAACAATGTTCACTGTATATGTCCATTCAAGACATGTTCTTCATTCAATGTGCATTAGCACAAGATTGTTATTCTTCTAAACTTCTAAAGAGATTGCCACTAAACCTTATAAACACATTCACCCCAAGATCTAGCTGATCCAGATGAAAATGTACCCTTGGGCAGCCAATCTGGCCACCTTGGAAACCACTTTGATAACCTTGTTGTCGCCGCTGCTCATACATTGAGAGTCATATAAGATTGAGTTTTCACCAAACTAAGTTCCTATGATGTCTTTTTGATCTGAAATGAAAACAGTGTCATTCAGATAACCAAAATGTCTATCATGGCAGACATTTTGAAAGGATTGTTATCACTACTACTCCTAAGGGGGCCCCGAGTGGCTGAGTGGTCTAAAGCACTCACCGTTCCGGATCACTTCCATCTTACCTCTGTTTGCGTGGGTTTGAGCCTCAGGCTCAGTTAACGTGGGTACACGAGAAAGCCTGCCTGTAGCTTATTGTGGGTTGGTGGTACTTCCCGGGGTTTTCCAGGGTTCTTCCTCCACCAGTTGTACTGACTGCCATGTATAGCCTAGCTTGTGCTCAAAAATGGTGTTAAACCCTACAAGAATAACAACAACAATATCAACTACTCCTAAGTACTGTATATTGTCATATTGGCATGGACTTTTCACCTAAAGACTTCTATGATATATAGTTGGTCTTAAATGAAAATGGTGTTGATAAACTTCACATTTTGCTAGCATGGTGCTTCAGGTTTTGCTGTCATGGTGGACATCTTGAAAATGTTGTTATTGCAATTCCTTCTGAATGGATATTTGTATATCACAATAAGAAATGCTCTATGCCATTGTTTTGCGTTTAATTCCCTGTCACATTGGTTGTATATTACAGAAAGGAACATTCTTTGCCATTGTTTTGACTTTAATGTCCTTTCACATTAGTTATATATTACAGAAATGAATGCCTTATGCTTTTGTTTTGCCTTTAATGTCCAGTCACATGGATTGTATATTATAGAAATGAATGCTTTATACCATTATTTTTCCTTTAATACTCTGTCACATTGGTTGTATATTACAAATATGAACATTGTATGTCATTGTTTTGCCTTTAATTCCCTGTCACATTGGTTGCATATTACAGAAATGAATGCTTTATGCCATTCTTTTGCCTTTAATGCCCTGTCACATTGGTTGCATATTACAGAGATGAATGCTTTATGCCATTGTTTTGCATTTAATGTCCTGTCACATTAGCCAATCTTTCATTGTTAAGATCACTTTTGTCTCAGTTTATTGCTGCATGATAATAAATTTTTACATTGGCTACTGGAGACTCTAAGGTCTTGTTAATATGTTGCACAAAGGTAAATAATGTAGTTTTAAAGATGCTTTTGTAAGTACAATCAGTGAATCAAGATGTTGAATAATACTATTTGGTGTGCAGAATAACCTATTCTCATCAACTTTGGATTTTTCCCAGTGATACCGCATTCCATGCAAAAATCATCCATACTTAAGAAGACAAAATGACAATCTGGAATTATATTGGAATAGATTGTTCTTGTAACACTGACAGCTAGGTGCTTGTTCATTTATGTGTTTCCCAATTTTGACAGTGTGCCTGAATCATAACTAAGACACTTATATTTGAAAATGTTTCCACCTTAGATCTGAGTCGGTATGAATGAATTTTCTGTAAATGTAAACTGTGCATATTTGACCACAGATATGGACTTCACTGTTTTGACAAGAGCTTGATAATCATGGAGACATAATGTACCTTGGGATCAAGTCGTAGGTTATATCATTAATTTTTGTACTAAAGTGCACTGTAGCTTGTTTACCCCTTTGATATTGGTATTAAGGTCATAATCATAGATTATTTGTGTTAAGGCTTTGGTTAAATAGTTTTAATATGTTTATATTTCCAAAATCATTTGATGGGTTTTCCTCACACATTTGCAAGAATCATCATGAAGCTTGGCCAGTTTGCTTGAATTCAATACAAACTCAACCTTTTATCCTTGCATTTGCAGGTCACATGTTATGCTATAATGCTGCGATCAACCACTCAGTATACAGGCCCTGACATTCTTGTTTTACCAACTTTACTTCGTGTTTAATTGAAAATATGTGTTCTTTTGTCCTTTCTCAGTTAATAGTAATAAAAATTATCTGGTACCCCTGCTATATTAGTGTGATGATCATATAAACTTTTTTATCTTTGATCTCTAGGTTTAGTCACTGATGAAAAGGATGTTGTAATATTAGCTTTCCTTCCTCTTTAGGGACATGATTCCGATGCACCCATAATGCCGGAACACATGAATCACGCTCGTCTACATGTTGCTCTTGTGACTGTTTGTGCAGATGCCTTAAGAGAAATCCTCCTCACACACGTTCCTGCACCACATACAAGCATCTATCAGGCAATCCGGGCCAACAAAGCCAACTTGACCAACAAAACACAGACCAGACGAGGACAATGGCAGAATGCTCTTCTTATTCCTGATCAATGTCAGGTGGTCTTCCCAGATCCCTTTGGTCGGTATGTGGCAAGCGTGGACCAGTTTGACATTTGTTTGTTGTATACTCTGATCAGAAATGTCAGCACAGTTCCTGCTTCATTGATGGGCTGGGGAATTGATCCAATAGAGCATCCAATGAGGGACAGATCTCTAGGAGCTAGTGTGGAGCGAATTCGTTCATATAGGAATCAGATTGGTCATTCCATGGATGGAAAAATGAACCAACATGACTTTGATGATTACTGGAACAAAATTGACACTGTGCTTGATGACATTGAACAAGCACTTGGTAGACAGGGATACAGGGCACAGTTAGAAAAGCAAAAGAGACAGGTGATCTCTGTCTATGAAGCCTGCTAGCTACAAAAGAAGATCATGAAGCATAATCAAGAGATACAAGTAAGTATAACATCGACAAAATATGATGGCACAGTATAAATACATGCTTATCAAGAGATACAAGTAAGCACAATACAGGCACAATAAGATGGGGCTGTATAAGTACAATTTGTCAAAAAGATACAAGTATGATACAGACACATTATGCTGGCACAGTATAAATATAGCTTATCAATAGATACAAGTAAGCACAATACAGGCACAATAAGATGGGGCAGTATAAATACAACTTGTCAAAGAGATACAAGTATGATACAGACAATATGATGACAGAATATAAATATAACTTATCAAGAGATACAAGTACAATATGGGCACAATGTGATGGCGCAGTATAAATACAACTTGTCAAAGATAAACCTTTTATAAAGAAAGAACATACAGTTAACACCTTTTTCAACTTGGTGACTGTGTGTATATGTGTGATTTGGATTTTTACCATAGCTTTAACAATATTTTAGTCATATCACTATGATGTCTGCTGTTTGGCAGTTTATAATGATGTCTAGCACTGGGGCATCATGCCGCAGACATGTAGCATGATGTCCCACCCAGTCACATTATCCTGACACCAAGCTGACCAGTCTTAACACTAACCTCTTAATGCTGAGTACCTTTGTTATGACTCAGCCTGGGTTTGAACCCGTGACTTCCCGCATCCGATGCAGCTGCTCAAACCACTTAGTGGTATTGTGGTATCATTTTAATTGCATATTGGACACACATACTCGACTCATGTATACCTCCTAAAGTGTGAACCTCAACCAGAGTACATAACCTACCACTTTACAGATCAACATACTGTTCTCGAGTGTGTGTTAAGTTCCACCTGTGAGGAATAAATATTTTGATGTGTATGCAATTTTAATATGAACCAACAGAGAAAATTTTAAAATTCTTGAAGGAATAAGATTAATATTGTAAATTTTGACTTGATGTTTAAAGGATTTTATATCTTTAAGCTTAATATTTTACTTGATATATCATTTTTATAATATTGACATCTTTACATTATATATTTTTTGTTATTATTCATACTTAAAGTTTTGGAATGGTTTATATTACTGAATTTTTTTTGTGCAGTTCAATTTTTTTACTTTTGGAACCAGATATTAAGTTATATTGTGGTGAGGTACCATATATATGCACACACACACACACACACACACACACACACACACACACACACACATACACACATATATACATACATACACACACATGTACATACATACATAAATACACACACATGCATACATACATACATACACACATACATACATACATATCCATGCTTATGTTTAAGTGACTCATTTATAGACTGTATATATATATATATATATATATATATATATATATATATATATATATATATATTATTATTATTATTATTATTGACATAGGCATAGAAACCTAGATAGCAAAGAACCTATCTTTCCATACATCATATAGAATATTGTTTTAATTACACCCTTGTAAATTACATTGTAGCCAGATTCTTGTGCTTTGATGATATTAAAGATGCATGCTCCTTTCTGCACTACTAAATTCTTGCAGTCCATGCAAACTTTTGTTTTAAATGGAAACTATAGCAAGAACTGTATGCTTTTTTCAGATTTGACCCATCAGAGGTTACTGGCCTTGTGGAAGAAGAATGCTTGGCTGGATCTAGTGCACCAGCAAAATTATCCTCGAAATACATGATATCATGCCAAATGTCACTACTGCATGTGGCCATAATTTGTACCCAGCATCATGCATGCCAAATGTCACTACTGTATCTGACCATAATTAGGACCCAGCATATAATGCACAATAGCATTCCAAGAGTTCCTATGTGTGGATATAATTCAGACCCAGCATCAAGATAGAAAAATAAATTATGTAGTTATATGAGTTGTCATTTGGATGTATAAGCAGAAACATAAACCAGTTATAGTGTCAACTTATAGTCATTTGGATGTGTAAGCAGAAACACTAAACAGTTATAGTGTTGACTGTAGAAATGGTTGTCATTTGAATGTGAAGGCAGAAACACAAAACAGTTATAGTGTTGACTGTAGAAATGGTTGTCATTTGAATGTGTAGGCAGAAACACAAAACAGTTATAGTGTTGACTGTAGAAATGGTTATCATTTGGATGTGTAAGCAGAAACACAAAACAGTTACAGTGTTGACTGTAGAAATGGTTGTCATTTGAATGTGAAGGCAGAAACACAAAACAGTTATAGTGTTGACTGTAGAAATGGTTGTCATTTGAATGTGTAGGCAGAAGCACAAAACAGTTCTAGTGTTGACTGTAGAAATGGTTGTCATTTGAATGTGTAGGCAGAAACACAAAACAGTTCTAGTATTGACTGTAGAAATGGTTGTCATTTGAATGTGTAGGCAGAAACACAAAACAGTTATAGTGTTGACTGTAGAAATGGTTGTCATTTGAATGTGTAGGCAGAAGCACAAAACAGTTCTAGTGTTGACTGTAGAAATGGTTGTCATTTGAATGTGTAGGCAGAAACACAAAACAGTTCTAGTATTGACTGTAGAAATAGTTGTCATTTGAATGTGTAGGCTAAAACACAAAACATTTATAGTGTTGACTGTGGAGTTAGTTGTCATTTGGATGTGTAAGCAGAAACAAAACAGTTATTGTGTTGACAATTGTGATAGTTGTCATTTGCATGTGTAAGCAGAAACACAAAACAGATGTAATATTGACTCAGGAAATACGTAGTTATCATTTGTGTGTGTAAGCAGAAACAAAAAACAGTGGTAGTGTCAACTATGGATAGAGTTGTCATTTTTTATGTGGAAGCAGAAACACAAATACAGTTGTAGCATTGACTATAGATATAGTTGTCATTTGGATGTGGAAGCAGAAACATAGCACAGTTATAGTGTTGACTATGGAAATAGTTACTGTTTTTTATTGGTATAATGGTAGTACTTTAACTGTATTTAAACTTTGTTTCTAAAATATTAAGGAATGTAGATTGAACAACTTTATTAGTTGTAGATTTCTGATCATTTTATAGTAATGAGGTCTAAACATGTTTCTGCAAACTGCTGTACTAGCACAGCATGGAATTTATGATATCACTTTGTTGATGAATACAATTACTCCTGTAGTAATCACATTTAGGTGTACATAACAATTATAATGGTCATGTGATAGATGACATTGATTGCTTTAACGAGCTATACAGCCAGAAAATCTATGAAGAGGCTTCAAGTGAAAATGGTACAAAGTACAAGATATGTATGCTGACCTGAATTTAACATGGTGTAATCAAATTTTAAAAGAAAGTACATATTTATATACCATAATAGCTTATGAGACAATCTTCATCAATTGTCTTGTGTTGGGTATCTGTTTTATATTGTCAGTTACCACTAGGTTTTTGTCACTTCACCTCCTGTGAAATAATTACAATGAAGCGTTACAGAAACAGTTATAAGTTCTGCCTAGTTCTATATCAAAGTGGTGGACCTCAGATGCCCAATATGACCAGAATGGAAGCCATCTTAAGCAGTTTGTCATCACTGATGCTCTTAAATGGATAGACACATCAATTTGCTATTTTAACAAAGATACATTTTGCGTTATTAAATAATGCTAATCTGACATCAGATATGGCTGACATGAAAATCTTATTAGTACTCCCCCTGAACTCGTAATACTGACGTTTTTTTTTTAAAAGACTTCTTGTGATGTCTAGTTACTAACAGAGATGGCCATACTGATATGGAATTTTTATTAAAAGACTTCTTTTGATGTCTACTTACTAAGAAAGAAAGGTGCTTATCTGATCTGCAGTATTGCCACCAAATATTACAATATAACCACTATGGTGACCATCTTAAAAATCTTGACATAGCCACTTCTGATGAATATAAAGTCATAGTAGAATGGGGTTTAATCTGACATACTTATTATGATATCTAGTTGGTCCTGAAATATATATATATATATATATATATATATATGTATATATGTATATATATATATATATATATATAATCACAGCAGAATGGGGTTTTAACTAAAATGTTTGGTATGATATTTTGTTAAACATAATATACAGTCAATGTAACTTGTGGGTTTTAACAAGAAGTAACATTTATGATATCTAGCTTGTCCAAACAGAAATGGTGCCAATCAGATTGGCATCTTTTGAAGATAGTAGCTAAAACACAAGGAAAAGGGTTTTTCTTACTAAATTTGATATTACTAACTTTCTGGAGAATATCAGCAATGGGGTCTACAGCCTCCACATAATTTTAAGCACAAGTCACCTATGGAATTTTTTATCGTGTTTGGAAAAATATGTTTGAGAAATTTGCAAATATGTTGCTTGAATTTTTTAAAACAGTTTTAGCTGAAGAATATTCAGATTGTTAGATTTGCAATTGTATTTACACTGGATTTTTGTATCACTACAGTGATACATTTATTTAGACATGAAATTATAGGGTTCTTTTCCCTGTGCTAAAGAGAAAAATAAACTCCAAGCTGGAAATGTTGAATACATGTACCATTTCAGTGATACAGTATACAGTGTAACTACAATCATACATGTAAATATATGTATCATTGTACTGATACAAGAAACACTACAAGTACAATTACAAGTCTAAATATACTGGTCTGGTGGCTTAGTTGTTAGAGTGTCAGACTCGGAGAGGAAGGTCATGGGTTCGAACCCCAGCCTAGTCATACCAAAGACATTTAAAAATGGTACTAGCAGCTGCCTCGCTTGCCACTCAGCATTAAGAGGTTACTGTTAGGATTGGTCGGCCTGGTATCTGGATAATAAGTCTGGGCGGGAAATGATGCCATATGTCTGCGACACCCACCCAGTCACATTATCCTGACACTAGACTGACCAGTCCTAACACTAACCTCCATCTTGGAGTTTATTTCTTGCTATTTCGCAAGGGGGAAAATAAAAACCTAAGCCAAATGAAAACCAATAAGATTGTCTCAGTGTAAAGTATAAATCGTTTTGTTTCAATCATGCCTAAGTAAATTTCTTTGATTAAATTTACTAATTTCTCCATCAAATACATTATCCAATTTACATTGATGTTAAGGAATTACTTCTGGTACCTCCAGAATTCATAGACTTCAAAAGTCTCTCTCTCTATGCATTTGTATACGTAAAGGGAAGTAACTCTTACAGAGTTCCTCCCCTTACCCCACTAGTTAGCTCTCTGTGTAGCGGAAATAATCAGTTTTAACATTTGCTGCCAACAGTCAACAGGACTCTGAGCCATCTAACAGGCTTTTTGTTGGCACAGTAAGTCAAATAATCATACTTCATAGTATAATTTGGTGAAATTTAAGATATTTTGTATGAATTTGTTATCGTTTTATCAGACATGTTTACATGGGTAATGTGTTTTAAAGCTATGTGGTAACACAATGCTGCTCTTCTTGTTCAATGGTTCGCTTATTCAGAAATGTATTTCTTTTATATATATATATATATATATATATATATATATATATATATATATATATATATAAAAAGATATTTATAATTATATCATTATATATTTAATTACCATTTCATTCTATCCTTGTAATTCGATCAGCAGAATTCATCCCTCCCATAGACTTCAAAAGTCTCTCTCTCAATGCATTTGTATACATAAAGGGAAGTAACTCTTACAGAGTTCCTCCCCTTACCCCACTAGTTAGCTCTCTCTGTGTAGTAGATATAATCAGTTTTAACATTTGCTGCCAACAGTTTTAAAGCTATGTGGTAACACAATGCTGCTCTTCTTGTTCAATGGTTCGCTTATTCAGAAATGTATTTCTTTTATATATATGTATATATATAAAGATATTTATAATTATATCATTATATATTTAATTACCATTTCATTCTATCCTTGTAATTCGATCAGCAGAATACATCCCTCCCATAGACTTCAAAAGTCTCTCTCTCAGTGCATTTGTATACATAAAGGGAAGTAACCCTTACAGAGTTCCTCCCATTACCTCACTAGTTGGCTCTCTGTATAGCGGATCTAATCAGTTTTAACATTTGCTGCCAACAGTCAACAGGCCTCTGAACCATCTAATAGTCTTATTGTTGGTACAATAAGTCAAACAATCATACTTCGCAGTATAATTTGGTGAAATTTAAGATATTTTGTATGAATTTGTTATCATTTCATCAGACATGTTTACATGGGTAATGTGTTTTAAAGCTATG
>JAECUM010004542.1:0-63723 GCA_016617855.1 Megalonaias nervosa
ATCTACCTGAGAGAGCTTGTCCTGCTAATGTTGAGCCAGTCTGAGCGGCATGAGCGAGCAGTTGGGTTCCTAGAGTTTTACCCGACTCGAGGACAGGTTGGAAAGCGGCGGAAAGCTGCTGTCCCAAAGCTGCAAAGGACTGTTTCAAAGTGTCGAAGAACCCTGCGTTGGAGCAGCTCAGGAGCATGCAGACGGTGAACACAACCAGGAGCTTCATGTCGGTACTAGAGAAACTGTAGAATATATTATGCATATTTAATCTGCATTGTTTTGTTTGTTATTTTTTGTTCAGTAAATGCTATGGATAATTGTACTTTGAACTTGTCCTTCTCCAAATTCAAGTTCATTTTCTACCTGACCTGAACCATTGATTCTGGTTTTGTAAACAACATGTCTATCTCAATTTGAGCTAGAACATTGGAAATTCCCCATGAAATGCAGGGTCTATCTGTTCTTTACCGTATTTTATATTATAATTTTAGTAATAGACCTTTTAATTCTAACTTAGATTTTATTTTGAAAACATATTAAACCT
Source organism: Megalonaias nervosa (assembly GCA_016617855.1). NCBI lineage: Eukaryota > Metazoa > Mollusca > Bivalvia > Unionida > Unionidae > Megalonaias > Megalonaias nervosa. The sequence continues at coordinate 536 of JAECUM010004542.1, forward strand.
TCCAAAATGAAATTTTCCATTAGGTAAGTAGTTTTGTTTATAAAATGCTAATTATGACCTGGGGTCAAGTAGAGGAGTATATATCCTTCTTTATCTACAAATTATTCATTCGTGCCGTAAGATCTGAGCAGAATCAGTTTTATTATTGTTGTATCCAGTATTTCATTTGGGCTCGAATTTATTTATATTATAGAGTCATAATAATATATTAAGGAAAAGAAAAAGAGATAAACATATTTAATTAATTAAAAACATTAAATCTGCGCGAGTCTTTCCATTACAAAAATGTAGTAATATTAGTCTATATGGCCAAAAAGTTAGTCTGTGAGCCATAATTTTAGAGTTAGTGAATATTACTATTCAAAACCTCTTAGAAACGCGAACGTATTGCTTTCATGCGTTTTTAGATGAAAGAAACAAAGGTCTTTCTGCACTGTCAGGACACAAGAATTTTCAATGGCCGCACAGTTGTTGCCATAAATGTTTGGTATCAGAAGAAAATATTTATTCTTTATGATCGCATGTTTGTGTCACATGTTCAATACTCCTAACGTTACACTCATGGCATAAATTATAAAATACTTGTATTTATAGTATGGATGATATTGTAAAGATAATGTAACACCGTTTACCATAACCAACACTAAATTTTGTGTTTGACCATAAGCTATACGATGCATTGTGTTGGACCCAAACCAATACCATCTTTTGTGTTGGACCATAGGCTATACCATGTATTGTGTTGGACCCAAACCAAGACCATGCATTGTGTTGGACCCAAACCAATACCATCTTTTGTGTTAGACCATAAACTATACCATGTATTGTGTTGGACCCAAACCAATACCATGCACTGTGTTGGACCCAAACCAATACCATGCAGTGTGTTGGACCCAAACCAATACCATGTTTTGTGTTGGACCATAAGCTATACTATGTATTGTGTTGGACCCAAACCAATACCATGCATTGTGCTGGACCCAAAGCAATACCATCTTTTGTGTTGGACCCAAACCAATACCATGTTTTGTGTTGGACCTAAACCAATACCATGTTTTGTGTTCGACCATAAGTTATACCATGTACTGTGTTGGACCCAAACCAATAGCATGCTTTTTGTTGGACCCAAGCCAATACCATGTTTTGTGTTGGACCCAGATCAATACCATGTTTTGTGTTGGACCCAGACCAATACCATGTTTTGTGTTGGACCATAAGCTATACCATGTATTGTGTTGGACCCAAACCAATATCATGTTTTGTGTTGGACCCAAATCAATACCATGTTTTGTGTTAGACCCAAACCAATACAATCTTTGGTGTTGGACCCAAACAATACCATGTTTTGTATTGGACCCAAACAAATACAATGTTTTGTGACTTTACATTATTAAGATGAAATAGAGGAGTTAGGCCCGATTGATCTTTTAACATTTGTATAAAATCAGCATTAATCTAATATATATCGCAGATGGGGAAAAATAAATTAAGTCATTTAATCAAGTTATATCAGCATTCTAAACAGATCACGTGATTCGACGATGTGTACGTAAGTTGCAAAGGTCATCTTCTATCCTGATTTGTACACAACCAAAACATTCTCAAGCAAAGTTCAAATGTGTCCCTTTGTACCTTAACAGGTACTAAAAGCTGGTCTTTTATCGGCCATCATGCTAATATAACCAAAACTAGGTGGATTATCTTTAGTAGAACCCCACATGCGAAGGAACGTTTTTATGTAAACATATATATAATACCTTGGAAAAAAGCTTTTAATGTATCTTTGTATGACGTGTGAAGTTCAGTATGATTGACGGGTGTAATTTGGGTTATAGAAAATACAGCTTGACCTTACTTCAGATGTGCACTTATACAAAGAAAACTGACAGCTCCGCTCGTTCATTTTCACTTCCTGGACCTCAAAGGTAAATTTTAAAAAATGAAGACGAGTAGAAACCTTAGATACTGTTTACATAAAGTTCAATTCACTATTTGTACTTTCAGAAGCTGGTATTGCCTGGGATCAGCTATTCTGGTCAGCTGTGTGTATAGATGATGTACAGTTTCTACAAGTACAATATGTACAGAAATTTCAACCACAGTACATTTAAACTAGCATAGAGATATGCCAGCATTCCCTCCACTGTGCATGTTGCAGATGCAAATAACCTTGTCTTAGCACGTCAGCTATCTCTCGTGAAAACATAACCAAAACATCTGTTTTCTGAAGTAAATTGATATGTGACTTTGTGAATCAATCTTTAATGTCAAACTTTTATCTCAGACGAAAAAGGTTTCGCTGAATGTATCCTTTCAGTTTTTACTGCTATCATACAGTATCATTTTTGGAATTCGCTTATCCCTAAAATATTCTGCAAGAGTTCACTAAGTTTAGGCCATTATTATTTATGAAACATCGCGAAGACAGAAGAACACTCGTTCATGGAAAATGTATTGATGTACCAGACCTGGAATCAAAAGGTAAATAGCGATATAGACTCGATCCATGAATCTATGTTATACGTACAAAGAATTTAGTACGCAAAAGTGTGAAAAGTTGAAACTAATTTCTTCATCAAATACTATTTCTCTTGTCCTGTGTTACTTTGGGTAATTATCCAATTTTCCTTCAGTTCCTCGACAAAAGTAAATGATTAAAAATAAAAAGCGCATTCGTTCAAGGAATTTCGTCCAGATATTTACCCTTGTATACACTGAAGATGATAGTACCCTCACGGTTGCTTTCATGTGTTAGTGATCACCTTAAAGGGGAGTGAGATACTAAATGAAAGACAAATCTATATTCGGCAATAGTCTCCTTCGATCCGAAAATAGACAGCACAAAATTTTAATTTTCTGTAACAAAAAAAAAGTCTAAACAGTAAAGGTTCAGAATCGTAGATTAACTTTACGAAAATAATTAGTGGTTACATTACCAAAGAATTTTAAAAGGATAATTCTTTCGTGAAGTTGGAAAATCATACTTTTCTGGTCAAAGTTTTCTGAAAAGATGTTATTGTAACGTAGTATACGAGAAAGACTGGAACACTGAGTGGTAAAATATTGTACAGAAGCTAGAGAAAACAAAGACACCGTGGTGTTTCTTTAAAAATGTCCATTTTCGGCGAAGATGCAGAATTAGATTGTCTTACCTGTTTTCCACAAAAGAACTGTCACACTGGTGCCAGCAGTGCCGATCGTCGGTGATTATATAAGGCTCGAATTCGTGTTGACCAGATGTCGTTTTCTCAGCAAAAGTCAACCGATGATGACAAGAGGTCACCACAAATTTGTACTTGTCCGTGACTTCAACCAAATAGATAAACGGAAATCGAGGCAAGAACTGCTATTATTAGACCAGACCTCACGAATGTTTCTCTATCAACCCTATACAGGGACTATCCTTCAAAACCAAATGACGTTATAATAATGAATGTAGATCTATTACGATTTATATAACTTTGATAAGAGTTGACATTTTGCTGAAAAAAACATGAAAGGCATGAAGCTCCCAGTGGAACTTTATTGGTACAATATTTCACGTGCAGTCTTCAGGTACCAAAAATATTTTAAATTATGCTTGTGAAACAGATATGAATGAAACCATGCTGATGAGGTGAAAAATAAGTCGTAATGTCTGCAGTAATAATTTCAGATCCTATTTCCCCTTTATAGTCTGTGTTTTGCTGGTGTGCATTAACATCCTGTACATTCATACTGTATTATATGATGGACGTTAGTCATCTGTGTTAAGTGACTAGCATGAAGATTCAATAGTCCAGTGTTTTTAACATATAAACATCCATGTTATTTATATATGTTGTTTGGTTGTCTTGTGCAGTTCACCTAATTCAGTTTCTTATGTAGGATGAATAAGTTTAACAAGATGCTAACTTCTTCGAGTTATTAAAGAGTTGGAACAAATTGTGTTCCCTAGGCATAGTTCTAATAAATTCCGTCAATTTATTTAAATATTAAATTATAAATTATATACGCACATGCAGGAAAAGATTTTGTTTGAATAAATATCTCGGGGGTTCTTTTTAGAGACATTACCTTAGACTCGTTCCTATCGTTGCGTTTATGTAGAATGCGGGAGAGAAGGCAGAATAATTCTCTGAGCATTTTGTTCACCATTTCTTTTAGTAATTAAAATAAAAAAATTCATTTTTACATACCTTATTTCAATATTGATTGAATTTGATTTTTTGTGTTCTTATTGAAGTCTAGATTTTACTGAGTATGTGAAAATGGTAAACTTTAATATTGTAATACTAAGCAAAATAATATCAATAATTATAATCATAATAAAGACACCACCATCACCACCACCACCACCAACAACAATAACAATAATAATAATAATAATAGTAATAATAATAATAATAAAGATGATGATGACAATAATAACTGATTATGCTGCTAACACTTTTGGCACGCATGCGTAGAGCTTTTAGAAGAAAATACACAAGCAAGATTCTAATAATAATAAGACGCCATCTTTATCACCAAAACGTCAACTTGATATCCTCCCAAAGATACCACTCTCCGACAAAAAAACCCCTATGATTTTAGCATTCTCCAGGTTTTTATTTAGTGTCCAGATATTGCAGTATCCTTGTGCTTTAATCAATATCCTTTAAAGCCACCCCCCTCCCACAAAAGAAAACAAACACAACCACCCCCACCCCCGTTTCGTTAATGCCAACTAGTCATCGGCATACACCAGTGGAAATAATTGGGCATATCTTAATGTTATAACGCTATGCTGGTCATAAATGGTTTTAAAAGCCATTTTAAAAAATGACAATACGATATTTCTTTACAATCTTTGGTATACCATGTTGCGTGACTTGTATTTTGTGTAAGGGATTGTTTTACATCACGTCAGTATTTCAGGCATATAAACGGGCGTTCGTCAGATGTACCATTTTGTCGGCGACCAAGAAGAACGATAACGGGTCAAGAATATTGTAAAGGGAGAAAGTTGCGGGAAGCAGTGGATTTAATGGTAGGGTTGAAGCAACTACTAGAACATCTTCGCTAGCCAAGGTTCCGATATGATAACCCTGTCTACACCTTTGCGGATCGAATAGATATACCGGTGCTTTGTCCTAGCGACATCTATTGGATTTCATGAGTTGCCTCCCTTAGTATGTAATGCCAACTAACCAATAGCGTGGTGCATTGTACATCGGCCGAAAACGATAGAGGCAATTGACCTAAAAAGGATACTTTGTAAGTTTGCCATCTAAAGTATGACTATGTACCAGAGGGAAGCCATTACATATGTATTTGAGTGAAAGGTATTTGTGCAAACTCGGATCGGCAGTGAAAAATTGCTTATTTATCAGTCTATTCAAGTTGTGTGCTCCCATTGTCTCGATCATATGGGAACACTGTTCAAATTTGAACAACGTAATTTTGACTGGATGCGGTGGCTTGCCGCCGCATCCAAAGAAATTCACAGACCCGAAGCACAGAAATATCTGCTCGATAGGCCAAGGTGTAGATAGGGTTATCATATCGGAACCTTGGCTAGCGAAGATGCTACTAGAACAAGTAGAGACTCAATGGTACAAGTTATGACGTGTTTGCCGGAAGCAGCTACTGTTCAGACAGCCAAGAGCCTTGTCAAAGAAGTGAGAGCGGAGGAGGCAGATAAGATAAAAGCTACCTGGAATGAGGAAAAATAAGAAAAGTCCGAAGAAAGAAAGGAACCTTCAACGCCTCAATACCAACTGGATGAAGGTATAAGACAAACTGAGCAACTGGGCCATCCAGATTGCATCCCTATCGACGAAACAGCAGTAAAAGATAGTCTCCAAGAAGTCTTAATGGAAAAAATGGTGGCCAAGGAAAAAGAAGTAGAAAAATACAATTGGCCATTTTCTGGGATACCCACATCTCTAGAAACGAGAGATACTAATCAATGATTGCCATTTGTGTTTGTCTATTTTGCGTGTACGTGTTTGCTTGTTTGTAATATTAACATGACCACTTCCGTTTATACTTTTGACCCTATCAGATCTTTTGACCCTATAAACACTTCTGACCCCATAGACCCATTCCCAAGTGAAACCTATGGGTTAATTTAACGTAAGATTTCTCATATGACCCCCAAGTTGCTCCTGCATGTTAGCCTACGGGCGTAATGTTAATCATATGGTGATCCCCTAGTGGCTCATACAACTAGCTATGAGGTATTTAATTTTCCACTCTTCGTGGCCTCTCTAATAGCGCTGTTTCAAAACTGGATAATAATAATAATAATAATAATAATAATAATAATAATGTACAGCTGGAAGCTTAAGTTTCAAACTAATGCCAATGTAGACTATATGATAAGATATTTAGATTTCCGGAAGTGAACAATTTGTTGTCCATATTTAATCGTCTTCTTTGTGCTATAGAAACTATTCGTCCTACTACGTCCTTCCAATAGCAGTGTCTCTGACATTTCATATACTTCCACGGACAGAGTCATTGACCTTCATTTTCTTTCCACGAACAGTGTCCATTACGCGTATATAGGTACTAAATATAGTAAATATTATTGAAGTATCAGTATTTTAGGACGATACATCAAGAAATGCCTACTAAATACAGGAAGATTCATAATTTGAGGGCAATACGTCCTCAGACAATATGCCTTGAAATGGATGACTTAGTTTCATTCTTAAAATGAGAGACGTGCGCAGTGACGACATTGAATCATCACTAGGCTTTTTAATTCGTCTCACATTAATAGCTACAGAGATAGAAAAGTTCCTTTGCCTTTAATTATTTTTAACTATTTCTTTAAATGTATCGCTTTAATCTTATATTCAAACTTTCCATCCTTTGTTGTCTAGTTTCTGTCTCTAAGTATCTAAGAAAGTGGAAAACGGAATATTGATGCCATACATTTCTTTTTAAAATTGACTCCTGAAAGGCATTATCATTCTGATAATTTGAAGATATAGCAATTTTTCTTCCGTGTGAAAAACATGAACCACATAGAGGTACTCAAAATATTTGTCAGAATGTACTCTAAGTATGCAAAAATCATAAAATTATTTGTTGTAGGAGAAGGACTCAATCAGAAAACGTGGAAATGGTGGGAGAAATATCAGTCGTTTTCCACGAGTTAATGTCTTAAATTTTGATACAAAGTATCTAACATTTGAAGTTCTTATAGTGTGCAACATTATTTCATTTTATGCTATATTTAGGTTTCGATCCGTTTCGTGCGAAATTATACTTAAAGCAACTGCTGCTTCAGGTAGACGAATCTCCGCAAAAAGTGATTGCAGTAAATGGCAACCATGACAACGAGTATACGGAAATAGCTTTATCCAGCTTCCGACCAAGAACTCTGATCTTCGAATTTTTCTCTCGTTTGTACGCTTGATTTTATAAAAGTGAGTTTAGGACTTGAAACATTGCTGTGACCAAAGCTATCCCACTTGGGTGGGGCAATCAGTACAAACCCAGAAGGTGTACTACCAATCTTGTTGGTAGTGACGTCAGTGTGTAATAGGTGATGACTGGTGTATATCATGATTTGCTTTTTTTTTCTAGACACGGGACGGTAAGGATATATAGCAAACAAAGATAAACTGATATAACAAAATTTAATACGATGAATCCACATTTAAACTCATTACTGAGTCGAAAAAGTGCACAGTAGAAAAGATTTAAATTTTTCACAGTAGTCACACACATATCGCTGAAAATTTACCTTATGACATTATTAGTGATACGTTTTACTGAAATATTCGGTTTAACAATTAATTAATATAATGTAATTATCCAGTACTGTGCAAACGGACAGGTGACATTTCCTCTTCTGAAGAGGAATAATAATTCGCATTTGAGTGTATAACCAAAGTCACAGGTAACGCGGTTCTTATACTTTTTGGCTGCTGCTTAGATTAGGAGGTGTGGGTGTACACTGGCGGCGTTTGAAATGTACAGGTAGTAGCAGATTTAAATCCATTATCATTTGTCTTAAGAGTTAATGAATATCAGTAGAACTCGAACGACTGGAAATGGCTTGCACTGCCGTAACATGTATCATTGTATTTAATTTCTTTTACACTTGTAACGACAAATTTTCAAATCATTGCCAATCATATATTTAATACATACAAAAAACGCTTGTACCTTCCAATGTTCTAGATGCCGGCATGACAGAGCTGACGCACATATCCAAGTATTTCTTTTATATATCCTATGATTAAAAAAAAATTATAATAATTATGTTGATGGAGTCGTGAAACATTATTGATTCACAGTAACCATTGATATAGACACGGGGTTAAAAATTAGTTACATGTCTTCAGTCTTGAAATGGGCACAAAACTTGATAAGAACAGGCTGACGATACGGGAATGGATAGACAAACGTTAGAGATCAAAGAGAGGCATACATAAAAGTAGCACTACCAACTTCAGAAGTCTCCTGTTAAAGCCAAGATCCATGTCATTTTGGGTCAGTGAACGCAGATCGACCAGTCAACACTGCTATATGTTAGCTAACCAGTTATCAAATTTATATTTTCACTCAACAACATTATGACCAAAAAATAGCATCCGACATATATTATCGATCAACGGATTGGCAGCATATGTGCTCCAATGAGCATAGGCGATTTTACATTTTGCAAAAACACATGTTAACACACTTTACGGCGAATTGTTGTCAGTTAAAATTAAAATTAAGATATAGACTGACCTTAGCAAGTCATGACAAGAAAAAGTAAATGGGCGAAATGTTTGGAACTATTTTGTAAGACTCTTAACGCACCTATGTGTCCGCCCAGCTGAACGCAAAATATATTTTCAGAGCTGCCGACAAGAAAAGCACGTATTATCAAGTGGGAGCTATTACGGCCCAAACTGCTGCAGGTTGACACCAGCTGGGAGTTTTGGTTTCAATCGCATCGAGCGATTGTTTGGGGACAAATACGTCCACGAGATGTCGGGCTCTGGGAGAGACACTGCAAAGCAGAACACAGCCTGCCGTTGTTTTGGCCCTAAAGAGTGAGGTAACACAGCTCACAGGTTTTTTTTGAAAAAGATCTACTGATGCTATCCACGTTACGTCTGCGCGGGCAGAAATGTCTGTGGTATGAAGCGCCGTAGCGGATAAAAGCTGGTCCAATGAGAAAGTTACAATTGAAATCTCGATGTCGTATGTCGAGAAATCCAATATCACATGTTGGATCAAGTTGCATGTCCTTAAAGTTCCATTTTTTAGATCGAGATTTTAGATTTAATATGTTGAATTATACAGTGGTGGTTTAAAGTTCTGTGTCCTATGTCGACGTTTTACAGTGTATATTTTGAATTACACAGCGGTGGTTGAAATTTCAATATCATATGGCAAGAATCCCTAATTCACACGTTGTATGTAACTGTTTCTGATAAAAGTTCCATTTTCATACGGCGAGTATTTAGATTTCATCTGTTGAATTTCACAGTAACGAGAAGTAGCCTCCTTGTTTAAAAATAACATCAAAATTTCAACAACCGCCGTGTAATTCGGACGATACAATCTAAAAACTCAACATTGGACATCGAATTTTCAACCAGCGCTGTGTATCTCAACAGATGAAATCTAAATACTCAACATATGAAATGGAACTTTCAACATAAACTCTTTAAACTAATACGTAAATTAGGAATTCTCGATGTATGACATCGCAATTTCAACTACTGCCGTGTAATTCAAACGACAGAATCTAAAACCTCGACATAGAAAATATAACTTTCAACCACTACTATTTTATTCAACAGATACAATAAAAAATCTCGACCTAAAAAATGGAAGTTTAAGGACAAGCATATTTGATACAACACGTGAATTTGGAATTTTGGACATATGACATTAAAATTTCATCGGCAACGTTCTGATTGGACCAATTTTTGTCCGCTTCAGCGCCTCATACTGTGGCGTCTGCAAAGCAGCCGGTTAGCCTCAAAGAACAACGTATGTTCTGCAATTCCATGATGCTACCTATTTACGCCTGGAGTGCAGGAAGGTGGGCAATGCCGTACTACCGACTCCGTGGTCTCTGTTGGTGTACATCCTGGCGTTTAGATTTGAAATCCCAGCCCGGTCATCTCTATACTTTCTGGGAGCGAGTCACTGTGCATAAGCTTCCTTCGCGGAAAACTACAGATTCTGACATAAGGTAATCATCTACATTATCTACCACCTAAGGGCATCCTTGGTGTATGCCAAAAACAATATTGAGGTACCCCTGCTCTTTGGCATGGACGAAAAAGGATGGCTGCAGCTGGATGGTACTTGAGGAAAAATAGACCGCTCAACTTCATCCTCGAATCAGGCGCCATATTAATAACAAAACATTCTGCAGGCTTGATATAGCCAGCTAACTTGAAGTGCATAGTGTGTTGCGAGATGTTGCCTTTGCCCCCACCACTGATAAGGTGAAACCTTGCTGCGAAACCTTGGCGACATTGCTAACAGGTGTCTTTAAGAGTGGCGGCAAAACTCCAAACTTCTCAATAAATTCAGCAGGTTCTTGGCCGCTTGTACAGATAGCGATGCCATATGCTTCCGCAGTGAACACGGGACGCTGCCTACGATCTTCGCGACCTTCTGGAGTATCGCATAAGTGCAATTTTATCCAAGATCGAAGAGCTCGTTGACGTACTCCTCCATCTATTGGTGCTGCTAGCGGTGCAATGGTGTCCATATGCCCACGTGTGGACTCCGTGCGGCGCGGTCCAATTTTTCGTGTACAGCGGCGAGAGGCTCCTTTTGTTGATGTGGTACACTCACCTTTTGTGGTGGTCGCTGAGTAGGACTACCATCTGGTGATAGGACTCTTTCTGCTTGGCAAGAAATTCTATGTACATGTCGTATTTCATGCCGTTTTTCAAGACCGCATTGGAGACTCCTTTGACCTTCCGGTGGTCAAACTTGTCTACTCTCATGTCTTGCATCTTCGGATGGCGGCCCACAGACGTCACGATCGCAACCACATCGTACTTATCCTTGACCTTGCAGACGCTATTTTGGTTGGCTGTGCTAAACAATGGGCGTACTTTATGGCAATCGCCCGTGTCGTAGAGGTAGACTTCTTCACCCATGTCCCAGTGAAGATCTCTCGTTTCAATGCTTAGCATCTGGCTATTAATATCCGTGTACAGGGCGCTCGCCTTACCGCAGTAGTGTGCTTTAACATAATTGTAAAAAAGTCTTACATTAGATGCTTGCTCAGGTCTAAGATCGACATCCCCATGTAAATCGGACAGTTGAGCTTTTAAGATTGGCCTTCGCTAAATGGACCGCCACGAGGATTGTTACTTAAGATTTTCCACATCTAAAACGCATGGTGGATAATCAGGCGACGCTTCTTGTTTCTCTCAACTTCAGGCCTAACCAGGACCACTGAAATCCGCTTTCTTAGGTTTTACCGAAAACGAGTTGTTCCTCATCTATCTACTCGCTTTGGCCAAACCCCAATGTCCAGTGGACCTTGATGGCACGCATCCCGAATCTGGTGTAGAGATGGAGGTTTTCGTAAAGGGCCACGTGTTGCTCTTTTGTTGGCAGGCTGAGCAATATCTTATGCTTCCTGTGAACTTACCCATCAGTTCGTCCATTAAAAAGTGTTGATAGTCACTCAGCCAGCTCTTTAGGACGTACGGTTCCTCTGGGGCAACGAAGAAAAGCCATTCTAAAACCACTTAACTTACTGTTAAGTTTGCGTAACGTATTTGTGAAACATTTTCAACAAAATATTAAAGTATCAATTCCTCCTTGTAACCAGTGTGGTATTCATAGTGCACATAACTGTAATTGGGCAAGCAAAATGATAGCACCTGATGACAAAAATTTGGGGAGTTATATACTTCGTGTTGTAACTCGAGTTCGAATTTTGTGCTTAAAAGATTTTTGCGCAGATGACTGTTACAAGCCAAGTCAGTAGCCGATATACGCAGTATATGTGCTTGATTATCAATTCAAATATACAAAATAAGAGATCGGGTCAGTTCCAGCTTGTTTTACGGTGCGATTTTGTAACGTTGGCTCTATTGAAACTGAAATCGCGTGTCGATTCTTTACATTTTTGAAAAGGCAGTTAAACTTAATTATTAATCGCATTAGACTATTGAACATACAGAATCTTCAACTGTTTGCTAGAACACTCTGACAAGACTTTTGAACCCTTATTCATGCTGAAACTCTTCCTTCGTCTACCGACACACATCTGGACTTTTTGAGCGAATTGTGTATGACCTACAAAAGAAACGTCAAGGAAGTGATACACGTACACGAGGAGACGTTCACGTGTAACCAATGATTCTACTCAATTCAAATCAGACGGTAAAAAAAATAAATTTTAAATAAACCTTGAGACTTACTTTGTAAAATAAAAATCTAATTTTGATTTTGGTCTTTGAACAGTGTACTTGAAGTTAGCACATTATCCCTTATCAGCCCTACATTTCCCCTCAATAATACGCAGTAGCAAATATATCTGTCCATTCGAGGCACAATACTTTTGCGCACAAATTTTGTTATTTCAATTTCCATTCAGGTCATACCTTATGAGAAGTCAAGTAAATTTAGCCAAGTCCGAATGGCGTTGACCCTTTCCATCCAGCGTACATTTACTTTGGACTGCAATGATAGGGTTGGTCAGCCAAATTAAAGTTCAACTGCTACTTCTAACATGCGTGGGAAAAATCGATAGAAACTCGGAATAAATTTATCTTTATCAATTAATGGATAATCCTGTTCTTTAGAACGCTACTTACAAGAGATCAGATAGTGTGTGTGTGTGTGTGTGTGTGTGTGTGTACGTATGCTGCCAAATTGTGTATGTGCGTATGTGTGTGTGTTATTTTAACGTAACTTTAACAATATCAGTAGTGAATGGGGATACCTTAGGGACAATGAGACCTTAATGTTAAAATAGTGAGTTTGTACTATAGGTACAATGGGAATTTAACATGGGGAAATTTAACATGGGTGGGACTATAGGAAAAGTTTAACATAGGTTGGGACTACTGAGGGACACTCACTCTCAATCCTACCAGAAAGATGGAAGAGCCAACACAGATCGAACTTCTGATCAGAGGTTTGCGAGGCGTCATAAGAATGTTTTCTTCAGACAAGCCGACGGACTACTCACTCACCTTTCTAAATAAAAGTCAAGATACTTGCTATATCTGTCAGAAGAAATGGCATTGGTCTTCAGAATGTCCAAAACGTCAAAGCAAGACAAGTGTCAAAAGAGACAAAGGTCAAGATACCTGTTATCATTGTCAAGAGAAAGGATATTGGTCTTCAGACTGCCCTAAGAAACAGCAGGAGCAGGAGGATGAGAGGGGTTCCGAACAGGAAGAAGAGATAATCTCCGAAAAGGAAGAACCCAGACACGTTCAGAAAGAAAAAAAAAAAAAAAGAAGACGAGAAGAAAGTGAGGAAGAAGAGGAACAAACTGTGACAGTGAAGAAATTCAAAAAAGGAGAGAGTGAAAAGACAAAGAAGAAGCAAATGAACTTTTAACGTGATGTGTTGTGAAATTGGATTGTAAAAATTGTTACAGAGAATATACCAGAAAGAAAGACGTAAGTGTCTCTTGATTTTGATTTTTATAATCATAATAAAGACCTACACTCACGCACTCACACACGTTCATCATGCGAAAAAAAGGGATTGAGTTTTACTTGATTTTGGCAAACATTGAGTAGTCTCTTTTCGAGAGAGGTGGGTGGCCCTGAAAAGGACCGTTGGGTGTTTGTTTTTTGTTTTTTTGAAAAACAAACTCAGGAACGGAAAGTAATGAGCTTTAGCTACCTTATTCCTTTGCCATGGCCAAGGCCTACTTCTGGACCTGGTGATTTGGTAGAAATCACTAGTGTTGGTATCTCAGGCGTAGTAGGCGTGTTGATGGGTTGGAGTGCTTGGCTCGGGAAGGTCTTTTTCTCTTAGGTCGTATTAAATAAGTCTGATACATCTGTTTCAGACTACTTAACTCTGCCAAAATGTTTAAGAGTACCATGACCGTTTGACTTTCACTGTCCTCCTTCTCTCCAAGACCATGTTTCTTCTCTGCTTCTTCTTCTTCCTGTCGTTTTCTTCTCGTCTCTTCTTCTCGCTGTTGCTGTTGAATGGGAAAGGCTTGTTCTGCTTCTTTCTGCTGGTGCAAAAATTTCTCCAATTCTTTCTGTCTCTATTTAAAATCATCTACGTATGGTAAGGAAGGAGAAAATGGAGAAGGTATTGGTGCCGGAACAAATTCTTGTGAAGAGAGAAAAGCCGCTAAATCCCAATTAAAATCGTTCTTTTCTGGAAGTTGGATTGTGGTTGTTTTAGAAGCCGCTGCTATGCCATCACTCTTCGTCTCCACAGCCGGTCCACCCCAATTCATTGTCTTCCTAATTTCCGTCATGTTCTAACTCTGTCGCATTGATTCACTGCGGACAGACGCTAGCTCCTCTATATAGCGATTGTGAGGTCACAGGTAGTTCTCTTCGGATTGGAAAACAAACACCGCACTGCGACTGAATTTTGTAACGCGTGTTAGGATTGGTGAAAGAACTCAATCCGTTTCGATCCGCTCTTCCACCATAAATAACAGCGGTTCACTTCATTCAATTCACCTGTTCTCGTCACAAGATGTGGGCTAACGTAGAATCGTCTACGTTCCTATCGTCGATGCTGTTCAACCCGGACTATCCCATGTATGTCAAATCATCATGGGCAATTACCCAGATCACAGAGACAGCCCTTTGGAAACGAAGGATCTTTGTGGAGAGACAAGGCTATCTGAAGAGAATCTTAATCTACGGTTCAGAGGTCAGACGAAGTTTGAGGAAGAGAAGAAGGTCCGTGCGATGCCCTCTATGTTAACTGAAAACAAAAAAAAGGCACTTTTCAGGGCCACTCCATTGCCTCGAAAATATATCTATTCTCTCTTGCCTAAAATTTTTTTAGTCGGCTTTATAGTTGTTTGTGTGATAGATTTATGGCCATAGATCTATGTTTGTGTGATATGTCTATGTCTCTGTCTATGTCTCTAACCCTGTCTCTAACCACGTCTCTATGTCTATGTCTCTATTTCTTCCTACAGTAACGCGTATTCAGGTCAACCCCTTGCCACACTGTTCCGCCCGATTGAGGTCAGCCCCCTTACAACATTGTTGCCAGTGTCCAGTACCGGGACGTCACCCCTGTTCAATTTGTATTGTCCCTAGACAGTCCCTATACAGTTCCCTTTGTTCCTCATTAGTCCCAACCTATGCTAAATTTCCCTTGTCCCTACACGTACATGGTGAGGTTTAAAGATTTCAAGTCCGACGTACCGTTGGAGAAAGCACAGGTGTTCATCACCGATTTGTGGGATTCTTTGTTAACCAAACTGAAAAGGCAATGTCATGCCAACGAAGACGATCGCTTGACACTTTCCATTCATCACGACAGTCTGAAGTCCTCCGTATGGATCGAGTTTAGCAGGCTATCAGAATTGACGCCTTCCAAAGTCATCGACAAAATTCAACACCTTCAGCAGTCCAACTACAAGTTTCACATCACTGATGGAAAAACGACACTGTACATCGCCCACGTTTCTCTTCCCAAAGGGACCGGACGCAAAATGGTGTTATTGGTGGACGACCTTCGGAGAACCAAACATAGCCTCGTCCGAATTAACAACCCTCAAGACAAGATGTGTTTAGCCCGTTCCATCGTGGTGGGGAGAACGTATGCTGACAAAAACGGCACGGAAGAATGGAAAAGAGCCTGGCAAACTATTCGAAAATCGAAAAGAGCCAAACAACAAAGAGAAGCAGAACTCCTTTACAGCAAGCGGGGATATCCAAAGGCACTGCCTGTGGCATTCCTGAAATGCAAAAATTGCAAGACGTCTTAGATCCACGCTACACCTTGAAAGTACACCCTCAGTAAGTGCGCGGACCTCTGTTTTCTCGAGGCAAAAATTTCAAAGACGGAAAATACATTCACGTCTGTCATCACGATGAACATTTTGATGCCGTTACCGGTATCACCGCATTCCTGGGATACGCTTGTTGTTGTGAAAAATGTGACTATGGATATAACAATCGAGAACAACACAAGCATTGTGGATCGAAATGTGAGGGATGTTTGGACTCTAAACCCTGTCTTGACGAAGGACAAGAACGAGTGCATTGCCCTGCTGGTCAGCGAACTTTTGTCAGCCCTACCAAGGTTCACAGCGGAAAAGTGCTTGCCAACTCCTGAGATTGTGCCCTACTTGTGGACAAGACATACGTACCAATAGTACCAAGGCTCTCGTATGTTCAGGAAAGAAACGATGTCACATTTGTCACCCAATCGTGGACTTGGAACACCAATGCTACATTCAAAAATACCATCCCCAACAGGAGGAGGAGGAAGATGACCAGAAGAAAGGCAATGTCATCGTTTTCGATTTCGAATGCATGCAAGAGACTGGCATTCACATTCCTAATTTCTGCGTGGCTCATTGAGCGTGCGAGAAGTGCATCCAAAAACCGATCGTTAGTCATTGTCCTCACTGTAGCAAGATTCCTGGAGGACGTGAAAAAATCTTTCGGGGACCTAACACGCTGGCCGATTTTGCCCAATGGATCTCAGACCCTATCGACAAGACGTGGAGCAAAGAGGACATCGAACGTTACGGAGATTGTCATTGCTATGCCACGGTGATGGCTCACAATTTCTTGGAATACGATGGACAATTTCTTCTGAAATACTATGCAGAACAAAGAACCGAACGTCGGGAAGTCACTTTGAACTGAGCCAAGCTCATTTCCATGCAAGTGGGACAAGTGCAGTTTAAAGATTCGATGAGTTATTTGGCCATTCCATTGAGCCGAATGCCTAAAACATTTTGAATGACAGAAATGGCCAAAGGCTATTTTCCGCACTTTTTCAATACCGAAGCCAGTCAACATGCCGTTCTACCCCATTTGCCTGATGATCAGCACTACGACCCCGACAACATGCACACAAAACAACGAGAAGCTTTCTACGCTTGGTACCATACTCACGCTTCGGACCCCTGTGACTTTCAGGAATAAATATTAAAGTGTTGTCGTTCCGACGTGGACATTTTACGGCGATGCTGTGGAAAATTTCGAGAATTGTTCAAGGAGCACGGAGGGATCGATCCTTTGATAAAAGCCCGCACCATTGCCAAAGTGTGTTCCTTTGTGTACCGCAAACGATTCATACCCGAGAAGACCCTGGCTGTCATCCTCCCTCAAACGACCAATTTTGTTAAACGTCAATACTCTGTCAAAGCCCTCCGCTGGCTTCATAACTTGTGTGACAACGAAGACAAATGGATCCAACACGCCCGAAACGGAGGAGGTGAATAGACCAATGGAACGTATTCGGTTAATGGCTAGGACTTAGAAAACCCTTAGATCGTTTACGAGTTTAACGGTTGCTTATTTCATGGATGTCCGATCTGTTACCCTCAACGGTACATTAAAAAACAGTTTTTACAATGTATTATGGAAAACTTGTATGAGGCTACTTGTCAGCGACGCTTAAAGTTAGAACAGCAAGGATACCAAGTGGTGGAAATGTGAGAACACAGGTACGATCACCGTTTGAAAACCGATCCCGAGTTTAAACGCATCGTGGAAAGTTACAAGTTGGTGGACCCTCTGAACCTACGGGACAGTTTGTATGGAGGACGGACGAATGCCACCTGTTTGCTGTACCACACCGACGAGGAGGAAGGAGAAGAAATCAAATACCTGGACGTGTGTTCGCTGTATCCTTACGTGTGTAAATACCGCCACTTTCGCGCAGGTTACCCGCAATTGCTGACGGAACACACTGACCTGGACAACATTCGACAATACGAAGGATTGATTAAATGTAAAGTGTTGCCTCCCACGGACTTGTACCATCCCGTTTTACCTCACCATTGCCAAGGAAAACTGATGTTTCCCTTGTGCCGTACCTGTGCCGAAACGTGCAACCAAGACCAACCTTGTCAACACACCCAGAAAGAACGTGCCTTGACAGGAACGTGGGTCAGCGTAGAATTATTCAAAGCTCGGGATCTGGGATACCAATTGTTAGAAGTGTACGAAATTTACCACTTTCCCAAGACAGAACAGTACCACAAGGGCGACAAGACTCAGAAAGGCATTTTCTCAGACTCGTGGATGCCTTTTTGAAACTGAAACAGGAAGCCAGCGGCTATCCTTCCTAGTGTCACACTCCCGAAGATCAAGAGAAATTCAGAGAGAAGTACTTGGAACAGGAAGGTATCACTTTAGACCACATCGAGAAAAACGAAGGAAGGTGTTCGTTTGCCAAAGTGATGTTGAATTGTTTGTGGGGGAAAATGGCACAACGACCGTGTTTACTAAAGACGGAGAATTTTACAAAACCTTCCCGCTACTTCCAGCTGATTAACGACAAAACCAAATACATAAAACACGTGAATGTCCTTCGTGAAAACTTGATCCTGGTCAATTACGAAGAAGAAATGGACTTTGTACAGGCCGACGAATTTGGAAATGTCATCATTGCAACCTACGTGACAGCCCATGCTCGCTTAAAATTGTACGAAGCTCTGGAACTGTTAGGAGATCGTGTGCTGTATTTTGACACGGACAGTTGCATCTACATCTATCGCCTGGGTCAACGTCACCCTGACATCGAAGGAGACCGTTTAGGAGCCTGGACAGACGAGCACCCCAATGACAAGATTCTAAGTTTTGCTAGTGGCGGTCCTAAAAATTACGGCTACGAATACCGGGACCCCCAAGGAGAAGTGCACACCGAGTGCAAAGTGAAAGGATTGACACTCAATTATCGCACCAGTCAAGTGGTGAACTTTGAGGTATTGAAAGAATCCTTGCAGTCTGGAGAGGATCAAGATTTTAAAGTGACCACCTACGAGCCTCACAAGATTGTACGTTTAGCCACACACAAAAATCGGCAGTCGACCCTTGAAAAACTGTATCAGATCATGTACCAGAAGCGAGTGTGGCTTTCCAACCACTTCACATTACCGTACGGACACGTCAATATTGGTCAGCATATAAAAAGGGAAAACGTCCAAGACTGATAGTTCATTGTGACTACCATTGCCAAGCGAGAAAGATGAATCCTTTTAAACAGACACCATTCAAGTTCGGTGATTCTCAAGTAGAGTGCGATGCTGTACCTTGTGACCTCAGCGATTTAGCAGGACATCATGGGAATTTTTCTATGACTACAACAATACCTACCATGGAAAGTGATGCTGTGCATGTCAAACCTGACGGATGCGAAAGCGATCCCACTCGTTATCGTGGACTCTTTACCGCTTTTTATTGTCAGTGTCATCCTTCACGTGAAACCATGCGGTTACCACGCTACGGATGTCATCCATGCTTGAGCAAACTACTGCGGGTTTCACCGTACCCCCATCTAAATGAGCCTGTGAAAGAAGAATATTCCTCTCCTGTGCTTTTGTCTGAATACTGCGACTTTGAAAGTCAATTCCAAACCTTCCAAGGAAAATGGCCTAAATATCTGGGAGGACCTACCCCCGAAGAATTAGCCAGAGCCGGATTTATCTACTTCGGAGAAGGTGATAGTCAAGTGCTTCAGTTGTGGTGTGTCGCTACACGAGTGGGAGCAGAAAGATTCAGCTTACCTGGATCATGCTCGATCGTCTCCGCACTGTCACTACCTACCTTTACTGGGACGACCTCAATAATCTCTTGATGGATACTTTACAAGAGAACATTCGTGGTTTGCCTGTGGAGTTGAGAGAACGCATTTGCTGAGAGTTTGTCAAAATACAAGTCAAATGCAAAGAACAATTGCATCCTTTACGTCACCAATATTTGAGCCACTGGTACCTGAATGCTGTAAGAGGACTGATTCTGATGAAAACGTTCCAGTGGTCAAACATTGATCAACTCCTCAAGGACAAGAAGGAATGGTTTGTTACTGATTTTATTTACTACAAGGTAGACTTACTGCAATGAATTCCAGAGGAAGAGTTAGAGGTTACCAAAATCTTTTACACAATCTAAACTTGGTTCAAGAGGAAACTTCTGTACGGTGTGTGATGTGCAAGTTAGTGACTAAACAATTTAGATTCGACACTGGAATACGATCAGCTCTGTGCAGAAAGTACACTTATTTCCTTCGACAAAAAGAGGGTATAAAAACTTGCTATCATGCCACGACATTTATTAGTCGTGATGCAACAATTGCCGTGGAAGGAAATCAGTTACTCTATTCAGACTGTGGCGGATTACCAACACCTTTTACGAGAACCGTATCCAACGAATTTGGGTCGTCGTGTGTTGTTTCTTAGTGACTTCCTTTCTAGGATTTCGTTTACCAGCCAATTCCTTGTGGACTCTTTACTATCTGTACCTCACAGTACCACCAAAACATGAGGGTGGTGCCTTTAAATGTACACGAGGGACTCATTCTGTTAAAAGCCTTGCGCTTTTATTTCGATACTTCTCTACCTCTACGGGAAAAAAAGATTCGTCAACTTTTAGTCACTGAAGATGTTTTCGAAGATGTGTGTGTAGCTTGTGACATACACCCTCACTGGCAAGATGTACGTGACTGGAAAAGTCTTAGTTTCGAGGCTTGGACAAAAGAAGTGTCAAACTATGCCAAGTGATCATGAAGTCAAACGTTCGGTGAAAAAGTAACTTTTAAATGTGTGTTAGCCACAGTGTCAGAAGAAGAAACCGACACAGAGGAAAACCACCCCAACCAAGACAGGACTGTCATTGACATGAAAACCCCCGAAAGACCATTCCGGGAGGACCCCTGTGTGACTGTGTCAATTGTAGAGACTCAAAGAACATTACCCAGTGTCCCTTGGAGACCACACCTTCGTCACAAAAAATGTTGTACAGTGACTTGTTTATATTCCACTTTGATCGTTTTGATGTGTATTTTATCAATATACTTAACCATTTGGCTTGTATGTATTTTTGTCTTTCGTGTTCAATTTTAAAAATGTTTTGAAATAATCGTGTCCTGAAAAATGTATTCAAACTACTGTCTTGTCTGTCTTCGTTTCAAAAGTGACATCCCCTGCACTATGGCTACCTCTGCTGTCTCTGCCTCCTCTTCCACCACTTACAAAGTTATCGACGAAACCTTAGATCGTGTCAGCTGGGAGACCTTGCATCTTCGTCAACCCTTTAAAATGTTAATTGCTGGACCGAGTGGTTCAGGCAAAACCGAATTTGTCACACGTTTGATCGAACATAATCATTTGATCGATCGTCCACCTCAACGTACCATGTGGTGCTACAAAGAGTGGCAATCGGTGTACAGCCTCCTACGAGGAAGTCAAGGCGATTCCATCGTGTTTGTGGAAGGCATTCCTGACGAAGACGACGGGATGGTGTCTGATCCCAGTCAAACACATCTGGTCATCTTCGACGACATGTTAGGAGAAGAAGAAGAAATTAAACTGGTTTATGTGCAAAGGACATCATCGTAATGCCAGTGTCATTTACATCACCCAAATTTGTTTCAACAAAGTAAAGCCCATCGTACCATCAGTCTCCGTGCTCATTACGTGGTATGGTTTAAAAGCCCTAGAGATAAATTGCAAGTGCAAGTGTTAGCCAAACAGTTAGGAAATCCTTGGCTGACTCATGCATACGACGATGCCACTCAAACCACTCACGCCTATTTACTCGTGGATTTAAAACCCACGACCTACGATTATTTGCGATTTCGTACCCATTTGTTTCACCACTGGTGCCAAGACGTCGGGCCTGTTGTGTACACGTCCCCGTCGACTTAAACAAAATCTATAAAAGCCTCGGTCACTTTTGGTCTGTCACACATCGTCAACATGACGTCCCTTCAGTCTCATCTTCTTGTCAAATTGATTCGTGCCTTGTACGGCATCAGTCGCAAAAACAAAAAAAAAAATCTACAAATAAGTGCTCGTGTCTTAGAAGCTATTCTCAGAGAAGTCTTAATATGGTTTACGGTGACAGCGCGTCAACAAGTTTAAGGCATCATTCACATCCCTCATCAAACCAAACGCTTTTTTGAGAGAAACAAAGTACCCTTGACGCAACTGGCAGATCCCCGCATCGACACTCAAACCAAAAAGCAAATCATTTTGAAACCTGGAGGTAGCGGTTCTCTAGGATGTGTCATCATTCGTTTCCTCTTAAAATGGGATCTCATTGCCCCAAAAGTCATTCCCAAGAGAAAAACCACTCCCCGACCCAAACGTACCCAGAAGAAAAAAAGCAGTGGTGTCAAGACCAGGTCACAGCCCCACAAAAGGAAAAATAAAAGTGTCCAGGAAATACCCCAGAAAACAGGTTCTTCGAGCAAGAGAGGCACTACAGTCCGGTTGCAACCTTACATTTACAAACCATGACCTGCAACAACGGTGACCGCGTCTCCAGTAGCATCAGGTTCTTCCACTTCCCCGTTGCTGGTGATGCCAGTCAAACCCAATTTGACACCCGTTCTTCCCCATGGAAACCCGTGTCTCCAGGAACTTCTCCTCTAGCGGTGACACCCTCCTCCTCCTTAGCCTCAGCGGCAGCTGCTAACAAAGTACCTGCCACCAAAATCAAAGTCCAAGAGAGATCGGGTATGTTACAGAGTTTACTGGATTTTTCCAAGCAAGAACTGACACGATTTAGTCCGTTGCGAACCCCTCAGCGACGCGTGATGCCTGTCATAAAGTTGATACAACGTAGAGACAATCAGTGGCGACACATTCCACTATAAAACAGACATGGGGTAAACGGTGGGTATCAGTGTTTTTGTGCTCCTGAACACCAAAAGATGTCACCTAAAACAAGTGCACACCACCACCATCGTCGTTCTCCTGTCCAAAAAGGAAAAGGAAAAAGAAAAGGACAGCCAAGCATCGACGTCTACCCCATAAATGACCCCATCGACCAAAGAGAAAGAGGAGCAACCAAATGGGAGGATTTTCTCTTTATGGCGATGATGCGATAGTCAAAGAGGTCGTCAAACAGACCGGTCACACACCCTACCAACTCCTCCAAAAATACTACTTCAAAAAAGTGAGATTAAAGGACGTGTGCCAAGTCAGCGATGTTAGTGTATTTTTTTGTGTGTGCTCCGGAACAAAGATGTCACCCCTCAGAAGTCATCCCTCTTGTACCCCCAAAGGAAAGAAACGGAAAGGACTTCCTCCTCGTTTAGCCAAACATTGAGACGTGTTGTCTGTTCTGTCCAAAGAACCTCCACCCATGCGAAAATAACTCATTGAAACCGCCTCCAAAGACGTCGTCGATACCGTGTGCGAATGTTGCCTGAACGTCTTGAAAGGAACGATACCTTTGTCTCAACATCAGAAAGAATGCAAATATCGACACGTTCTTCGCTAAATGGTCCAACGAAAATACCCATTCGTCAAAAGTTAAAGATTAGTGCAACGCGGAGGATTTGTGCACCAGATGTTAGGGCCTGTGCTAAAAGCCACATCGCACCACTGATTACAGGATTCGAGGGAGCTGCTGCTTCACAAGGGATAGGTCAAAGATGAAAAAGGATCAAGAAGGTAAAAGGGACCTCTGTGGTCAAAAGATCTCAGACGTGAGCTTTGGAATCGGATGAACGGACGAAAACTGACTTTAGTGCCTTACAAACGGTGGATGGAATTCCATCGTTGCAAGAACAACGGACCCCGCATTTATCTCCCAATCCTCATTTGACCGAGATGTCCCAGTTACAACACGAACTGAAGTCGTTTATGGATCGCAGCGATTTGTCAGAAACGGAAAAATCTCAACGGTACGGTCAAGTGTTGCAACGACTTCAACTCTTTCACCAGAAAGCTTTAGACACAACAGCTCGATCGACTCTGAAAGAGTTTAAGACCCTGATCACCACCCCCACCCATCCCCAGTGACCAAGACAGACGCAGCCCCACGGATGCCTGAGGAAGAAGAGGTACGAGAAGTCTTTCAAACAAGGTTAGCAGCTCCCATCCCTAGTAAGATTGCAGCGTCCTTGTTGACCCCTTCCACCGCACCTCAACGAGAAGAACTTAAAGTTTGGGTTAAAAAAATGACGTCTACTCCTCCTTCGACATAAGTCATAAAGAAAGAAGGGAAACCAGAAGTGAAAAAAGAAAGCAAGACAAAAGCCATCCCATTACTACCACCACCACCACAACCTTGACTTCTACTCCCGTGGCACGTCGAACACGTAAAGCCGTTTCCAAACCACCACCTCACCCCATCCAAAGTTGCATCAGTGAAGAGTGGGTGACTTATTTTTAAAAAAAAGACCCGATGGAGAATGTGTTAGCCAGGATTTAATGCGATCCATCCCATCATGCGGGATACGGAGGAGTTAAGAAATTGTATCGTGCTGCTAAAACCCGACTCAAAAGTGTCCGTTTACCTCAAGTGCAACGATGGTTACAAGAACAAGCCACGTACACCTTACACAAACCCATTCGAGGAAAATTTTCCAGAAATCTCACCCGAGTGAAGTGTTGACGACAGGAGATTGGATGCTCATTGGCAAAACCAAACGTACTTTCGACAAAGGTTACTTACCCAACTGGACCACCGAATAGTTTCGTGTGACTGGACGAGTGCGTGGCCGTCATCCTGCCGTCTATAAATTGGAAGACATGAACGGGGAAGTGTTAAAAAGAACTTTTTACTTGCCCGAGTTACAACGCGTGACCAAGAAAGAAGACGAAGTGTACGACATAAAAAGCATTCTCGATCGAAGAACCCGAAAAGTAGGAAAACGTCGTGTTAAAGAAATAAAAATACATTGAAACTGATATAAACCGAGTTTTGACACTTGGATCGACTCTTCGCAAGTCATCGACTATAAAAAGAAGTGACCATCATGCCCTTCAAAACAGCCTCAACCACCACAGTGACCACTCCTTCACCGAGTTCTTCTCTACAAGATCTACAAAAGCAACTCTTGTGGGTGTGGTGTGGAGAACGTGTGCCTAAAACGCAAAGTGTCTATTTCTGCCAAATCTTTGTGGTGTATTGTGTGATCGGTGCTGCCATTGCCAATTTGAGTCTGCAACAAGGAGACAAACAATTGTGAACCATTTTACTCAGCAGTTGCATCGGTTACCTTCTCCCCAGCCCTAAAATACTCTAACGGTAACAACGGCAGCCTTGCGACCAACACCAGTCACCCTTCCAACAATCACTACCAGAACCACAATAACCCTCTTTTGGACACTCCTCTGACTTCGAGTGACCCCTCGGACAGCATAACTCTGGAATTATGAATAACCAATTTTACTTAACATTTCCCAGTGACAGTTCTATGGATGTGTTTCCCCACAATACTTTGTGCTGTTTCACGGCCAAATTACCTCAGGCCATCCAACTGGATCACGAAGCCCATTGGGAAGTGGCTTTGGTGGAAATGATTCACCCTACACAGATCCTAAACCTCACCGAAAATCAAACGAAGTTTTGGGTCGAAATCCGGAATATACAAGTACAAAAAAACTTGGATACCAATGATCCTGGTTTTTACCAATCCAAAAACCATCACAAACCAATTCTCCCCTGAGCATCTATGAGATGAAAATTTCTGCAGGCTATTATTTTAATGGTCAACATTTGGTGGAAACGATTGCCACTAATTTTGACACTCAGGTTGGCAAAGCCCTGATGAAACAGAAAAAACCTGTCACGATTGAGTACCATAAAGTGGCTCATCGCCTATTGATTAAATTTACGGATGCCCAAACGTTGTCCATCACTTTTAATCCCAGTTTATTTGGCATGATGGGTGGAGAGAAGATCACCTTATCTAATGGTCAGGTATCCCCTGACATCAGTAGTTTTAGCAACAGCCGATTTTTAAAGTTATTTCGTTAGCCGGTAGAATTGAACGAAGAATTAAATTTGATCATTGTGTACTCCGATGTGGTGGAGTACAACGTGGTAGGACACACTTCCGTACTGTCATGGGCGCCCGCAGAATTTTTTGCAAGAGGGGAGGGGGTCAGGACTTTGTGCAGGGGGGTGTGTGTCAGGATTTTCTGTGAGGTCAGTCAGTCACGGCCGGGAGAGTTAGTAGTTGTTGTTGGATTTAACGCCATTTTTCAGCACAAGATCGGCTATACATGGTGGCCAGTATAAATGGTGGAGGAAGAACCCTGGAAAACCCCGGGAAGAACCACCGACTCACGAGAAGCTACTGGCAGGCTTTCTCACGTACCCACGTTAACCGAGCATGAGACTCGAACTCACGCAGACAGAGGTGAGATGGCAGTGATCCGTAACAGTGAGCGCTTTAGACCACTCGGCCACTCGGGGCCCCGGAAAGTTAGTATAAGAAGCAGTCTGAAACTAAAGCTAATATTTATTAAGCGTTTTGAACAGAATCTTGTGACATATTTTCAGCTTCATTTGCATGATTAAACTTGTCGGAATTTATATATATATATATATATATATATATATATATATATATATATATATATATATATATATATATATATATATATATATCAGTATGATTTCCAGAGGGGTCATGTGACCTCCCTTGACCCATGCTGCGGGCGCCCATGCGTACCGTTACTGCGAGTAATTCCTTTCAAAGTGGATTCTGCCGTGACTGTTGACGAGGAAAGTGGAAACACTTGTCACGTTCACCGCGAATTTTTACATCCTTATTATTTGCCAGTCAGTAAGTAGTATTTCGACAGTGTCAACATTGGTATAAATGGAGATCTGGGACAAAATATTCCATTCTCCAAAGGGAAAGTCACGGTGCAACTCCATTTTCGAAAAAGATTCTCTAACGACTTGTAAGTGGACAGCTAGGACATGATTAAGGAGATATGCTGAAATCGGCGTTTCGTTCCGTGGCCCCCGTTTTGAAACCGATGGTGACACGAGAATTGCACGCCTTGAAAGATGCCGCTTTGACGCAAGGCAAAGAATTCCTTGAAAATGTCATCATCGACAAACAAAATCCCAAAGAAGCTTTCTTGAGAGCAGGCAAAATTGTCTTGCTTGAAACTGGCAAAGACATTTTGGGCCGACGAGAAACTCCTATAAATATTTGTGTGTTATGGAAACCTGACACAGCGGGCACCGCCAAGTTCAACAGCACTACGATTGCTGAAGAACACCAAAAGGTGGGATTTATCGATCGTGGAAAGAAAATCAAAGAGGGACAAAGTTCAGAACTGATGGATCGTTTCCATTTGGATATGTGGTTGCAAGAGAAGTATTTGCTGAACGGGATGGATATACGCCTGAGACTGAAGCAGTACCACTTTCCATTTGATGGCCGATGCCAACGAGTACAAAATTATATCCAAGAAGCCAGACTCTACGTGCGACGCGTGGAAGTGTTACCTAAAGTGAAAAAAGACATCAGTCACACTTTGAGCAGAACTACCGCCAAGTATCCGATACGACTCCTGGAAGTGAAAACCTTCACCATTGCCACCGGACTCCGATCCAAGATCGAAGATCATCTGTTCCAAGAACTGTTGCCCAAGCGTTTAATCATTGGTATCGCCAGCAATGCAGCCCTCAACGGTGCCGTCACTGCCAATCCTTTCGAGGTTAAGCACTAAAACGTATCCAAGATTGAAGTCAGTCGCGATGGCAAAACCTTGTGTACCAGACCCTTTGAACCTAAGTTTACCGAGAAGAATTACTTGAGATCGTACTTGCCCTTGTACGAAGCCACGGGACAGTTTCTTACGACGATTATGCAGAAGGTCACACTTTGTGGGCTTTTGATTTCACTCCAGACCAAGGCAGCGCCCAGGGACAATTCCACCCTATAAAATCTGGCCAACTGCGTGTGGAACTTCAGTTTGCTGAAGCTCTAACCGAGACGGTACCACCCACCAAAAAAGAAAAAGACGAAGAGGACATGGTGATGTCTAGATGGCCAGAACAAGAACAACATTTAGTCTCCTGTTTTGCCAAACATCTGGCAGAAACAATTACAGGGTTGACCAAGAAATGGATGTCAAAACGATCATCCCAGTCAAATTTAACACGATAAATGTCTGATGATGAGTCAAGAAGAAAAATTGGACGAGTATCTGGATGACGCTTGGGGTCTCATCTCGGAAAAAGCAGTGTTGCATCAGTGGTATAAAGACTTGCGTGATCATTCCTCCCCTCCACTGACTGCTCTAGAGATCCATCGCATTGAATCTCTCTTGCCACAGAGTACGCAGACGAATCGAAGAGGCGTTTACTTGACAGAGATTTTCAAGCAAAAAGTCAGAATTGAATTGATGACTTATCATTACCTGTGAAACAAGAAAAAACAAAACAAAATGGATACCCGAGAACTTTATTACCTTCTGAAAAACAGTTCGTACACCGCTTCTAGGAATCCTGTCGTGTGCGCTAAAGATGAACTTCCTCATCGCAAACCTTAAGGCCATCAAGCTTATGTCATCAACACGGACGACAGTCATCTCCCAGGAACCCACTGGGTAACCGTCTACTTTCCCCACGTTGCCTGTGTGGAGTAGTTTGATTCGCATGGATTACCACCTTTGGAAGACATCATCGACTTTATGAGAATTGCCCAGACGACACGTTTCAATAATGTGAAATTACAAGGCACAGATTCCATGGTGTGTGGACAATATTGTGTGTAGTTTCTTCATCAACGCAGTCTTGGATATCCCTTAGAACATTTAGTGACTTATTTTGATCGTGACTCTTCTAGAAACGATGAAAAAGTAGATCGATGGTTTTGTGACCATTATGGATATCTCTTGTCTTTAACTAGGAAACGTAGTGGACATCAATGGCCAAATGACCTCCATTAGTGGAAGTCTAGCTTGACTTCACAACGTTGTCAACCTTGTTGAAAATGTGTTATTTGATATTGTATGAAACTGGGAGGAGGAGTTGGAAAGCCAGCGTCAAGAGTGGGAGCCGTAGTCCCAATCTATGTTAAACTTTCCCTTGTCCCGCTATAGTCCCACCCATGTTAAATTTCCCCATGTTAAACTCCCATTGTCCCTATAGTACTAACTCACTATTTTAAAAGCAAGGTCCCACTGTCCCTAAGGTATCCCTCCCCCCCTTCACTACTAATCTGCAACGAGACAGTTTATGGTGAGGTCTAGCACTGGGGCCTCATGTTGCAGACACGTGGTATCATGTCCCAACCAGTCACATTGTCTTGAAACCAGGCCGACCAGCCCTAACACTAACCCCTTAATCCTGAGCGCCAAGCGAGGCAGCTTCTAATACCATTTTTATAAGTCTTTGGTATGACTAGGCCGGGGTTAGAACCCGCGACCTCCGACATCCGAGGCGCAGACGCTTGTGCCACCTAGGCCACCAAACTTTATGTATTATTTCACTCAGCATCCCGCACAGATATTGTTAGTGGCTGTCAGACATTAACTTTCCTCATTTATTTTGCATAATGCAAATGACTGACATGGTTTGATTTTTTAAATCCCGTTTTGCATAATTGCACATGATTACATGCTTTCAAAATTTACTGGGTGCAAAGCGTATATGTGCACTGTGATATTTAAAAACGTGAAATGTGGCATCATTGGTTAATATATGTGAAGGACGCTTGATATACCTATCACGACGATAATGTAAACTTATCTCAAGTTACACGTAACATACATACATAACGGAGCCAATATTTTTTGTTGGTATGCCAAGGACACGGGTACGCTTCTTGCAATCTGAAACAGATCTTGAAGTTATACACGCATATTGGATCGGACAATCCCATACAATTGGGATTTGTTCAGGCTTAAGGAAAAAAAAATATCTGATAAAAGCCAGTTTTAAGCTTAACCAGGGACGGTTTGTTTTGACTGACGAAAGTGCTCGAGGTCGCTTGTAGTCGTATACCAGGACGCTCGAAACTCAGATACTGTTAATTTAATCCAATTAGAAGATATAATTTCTTTGATTACAAGTGGCAAGACTTAAAAAATATAATCACTTGTAACACATTAGAAAAGATTTTCTCTTGCAAATGAGCCATAACAGGGATAGAGCAAGTTAAGGAACTATCAATTTCTTTTGCTAAGGGAATCTCGTTCTATCATCAAAACTTTCACGATTCCCACCTACCCACTTGAATGTAGATTAAGATATGAAGTGCAGATTTGGTCAGCGAGTACAAATGAATCCAAAACGTGCCCAAGGCCTAATGTGTTGATAAGACCTCACGATTCAGCAAAATGTAATGTCACTTGTAATACCAGCCAAAGTGGATTATTTTAATCAGAAATACCAACATTATCTTATATTCATTTATACTCTCCAATTTTAATTTCTGTCTCTTAGCCCGACATTTCTGCAGTGACATGAACACTGCTAACTCGATAAATACAAGAGCGTGCTTTGAGATTTGTGAATGATGATTTTGAATGCAGCTATCATAAGCTTTTACTTATGGCAAAAATGCCAACTCTGAAGGTAAAGGCTCAAGACTTTCAAAATACTGAACGAGTGTGCGATGCGATGCGGATAGACTAGAGAATAGATAGATGAATGGATGGTTGGATGGTGTTTCAAATTTTTGCACCTATGTGACAGATAAATCTTGCTGATTTGCTAACCTTATTTTTCTCATCTCAGACTGGTTGTCTCAGCCCAGATGAACTACTTTTCAAAAGAAACCCTTGTCTTCTCCTGTGCGTGACGACGGGAGTTGTTTTAAAATCAAACAACAACAGATGTATAACAATAAGAACTTACCTATAAAGCATATTAAGGTCATTCCAACTTGGATAACAAACCATTCTGAGAGGCAGACTTACAGACAGAGAGATACTAACATACATGCACATGCACACACAGTCCAGCTATTTGGTAGAGCTCATAAATGAAAACATATCATATAACTAAAAACTGCTAAAACCATCTGTGCTTATCAAATGAAAAATCTGTTGGAATCCTCGCTGTTGGACCCTAACACACCATTAACTTTGTTAAGTACTTTATGGCTTAAAACTATTTTGCACTTTCATGAAGAGGGAGAGGTGAAGAACACAGAAACATCAAGTGGGGTGGTATCTCTTTAAACCAATATAGTGAACTAAATTAGAATATTTCAAGTTTAACGAGGGACATACAAAGACAATGATAGGGGAGGACGTACAAACACGAGGAATGAAAAATCAAGAATGTACACTAACCCCACATTTCATGATAGGTGTCCTGGATGTACAGATGTTATAAGAACAAACGTCCCCGTGATTCTTGTGACCTGACCATACATTCTATCTTGTCTATGTCACCCGTGTGGATTCACCTGTGCCATATGAGGTGCAATGGATTTGTATGGGCACCAGTTGCAACAAGAAAGCTGAGTACCTTAATGAAAAAATAAAAAGGCTGCGAAAACAAACTTGCCCAAGCTGACTTCTAAGCATACCACATAAACTCAAGCATGAGAAAATATATATGCTAGAAAGCAACAGAAAACAACTCTTCCAGACACACTGGCTATACACATAACTGGCTACAAAATTCCAAAACTCTATCTAGAGCTACCACAAACCCCGCAACAACTAGCAATGTGTTTTGTCCAAGTTACTTTCCCAAAATCTTTGTCAAACACCCCCATTCTGTCCCAGCTGAATCAAACATAATGCAATTGCAAATGAAAACTCCTGCACTTACCAAAAGTGGTTCATTCATCAGTCCACACACTATTCCAAAAGATTTCCATGTAGTGTATCACTGCACTAATCACAGCAACACTTGCCATATTTCCAGGACAGAAATGAATGAGAAATCTCCTCACAGTCATTACACACTTCTTTACAGCTGTGTATTTATATTGTATCATTGGCTACCATAGAACTTTTCCAAATCAGAACAGATAAAATCATTACCTGAGGAACTGGGGTCCAGTTTCTCTACTTAATGTTGTCAACAAATTAGCATTAGAATGTATTGCCAAAAGAATGAAATAATATCTGATGATCAAATTGGTTTTATAAAAGGAAGATACATTGGTGAAAATACAAGGATCGTATATGATATTATGTACATTAAAGAACAGTCACAAATTACTGACATATTATTAATTGCTTTTGTGCTGAAATATTGTTTATACTATTAAAGAACAACAAAAATATAAAAGGTATCAAGGTAAAGGAAAAGAATATTTATTGTCACAGCTTTCAGATGGCGCTATTTTAATTCTTGAAAGCTCTTTGGAATCTTTGAAATCATCTAAAGTATTAAACTTCTTTGCAAGGATTTCAGGACTGAAATTTAACATTGCCAAAACAAGAACGGTTTTGGATAGGAAGCAAGTCGTGATAGAATATCTCAGCACAAGTTAAAATTTCAATGGTGACTGAATTTACATCAATGGGCATGAAGTTTTCAGCGGATTTGGATAAAATGGTAAAAATGAATTTTGAAAATAATACACAATTGATTAAAACTTGTTTAAAACATTGGGAAAAGCAATATTTAACACTAACGAGAAAAATGAGTTTTGAAAGCCTTTATCATTCCAAAGCTTAATCATTTATTCATCTCCACAAAATTTTATAAGACAATTAAATGAATTATTTTTCACAAAGTGGGCAAAGTTAAAAGAAAGGTTATGATTAAAACGTTTTCAGAAGGTGGCTTGGTGATCATAGATATTGATAAAAGTATGTTAGCTTTGAAAATAACATGGATTTGAAGAGTTCTTCTACCTAATAGAAAATTGGTCAATTTATTTGAAAAAGAAAAATATGCAAGATTAAGTGCCTGTTCTTATTAGAAGATGAAAATGTGAAGGCATTATCCAAAATAACAAAAAATGCTTTTGCGTGACCTTAAAACTCAAAATTACAATGGTTTTAATTTCATGTTACTCATAGAATCTTACCAATAAATTTTTGTAAAAAATAAAATTGTCTGATACTGATAAATGTTCTTTTTGTAAAAATGCCCCGGAAACAACACTGCATTTGTTTTTGGAATGTAATTTGATAATCAGACTGTGGGATGATGTGTTCCACTGGATTCAGAATAAAGTGAACACAGATATTGGGCCAAGTGCACAAACTTTTATATTGGCAGATACAAGTAGAGATGGAACATATGAAAAACCTTTGAGATTTCTTCTAGCCAAATATTACATCTATATATGTAATATAAAAGTGGATATGCCTAGATTAGATGAGCTGAAATTCTTTCTTCAAGATCATTACAATTTGGAAGAAATATTTTACAGTCAAATATGAAAACATGCATTCATGTACAGTAGGAACCATTATTATGCCAGTAACTAAGAATGGTGTGTCATAATTCAAATTCATGTTTAACAGCACCACATTATAGTGTATGTGTTTGTAATATAAGCTAAAATATTTAACTAGGTCAGATTAAATGGTAAACAGGCACGAATATCACAAAGTTTATGTCATCTAGACACTTTATATTTGTATTTGTCTAAGTTGTGCATCCAAAAAACTGTGTACTATGTAATTAAATTTTTCCTTCGTCATTATGATTTCCAGCAATCCGAGTGGCTAAGCCCTTTTGAATTTTTTGGGTTCATGCCAATATGAATCCAATTGTTTTTTAAGCCACGTCCACCTGCACTACTTTTCTGTATCTACTCAATGAGGACTATATTTAGAATCTAGGATCACTCACACTCAAGACTTCCTACATAAAATTTTAATGATGAACCAAATAAATGATATCTTTGCTAATGCTACAAGTAAAATACACTTTCAATGAATAAATAAATATCTCATACTTACATATCTTGATGTGAACATATTACGGTACAGTGCGACACAATATATGCAAACTGTTCCGTATTATTGTGCCTTATTGAATGAAATTCAAAATATGATTAGATGAAAGAATGTTATCAAACTATGAGTTTATTTAACTATTTATGCTGTTGAATTATAAAGATTGATGGTTTATTTTTTAAAAACCAACTAAGTATGAACCGAATAAAAAGCTGTGCAAATGTCTGTATGATCCACATTATAGATCATAAAGTTTGTATACAAGGTTTTTTGGTTCATACTTCACTGAATTAAAAAAAAAAAAGTCAATCCTTAAATGAATGTGTGCATTTGTGCTTGCATGTGTGTGTGTGTTTTTATATCTTAAATTACATTTATTTTTGTCCCTAGATTATATTAGATTTTAAGATAACTTTGGGATGGTTTCCCAACCCAATGGTCAACTTATTACAAGGACAATTAAAAAAAAACAATTAGAACAATGAAAGATAAAAGTTATCCTTGTAAAATATATTATTTACTGTCATTATCATATAATATCCATTGATTAAATGTGATAATATAGTAATAATATCAAATGTTTTTTATGTTTCCATTTTCTCATTCGTAGAACTTATCTACTTAGGGTCGATTGGTCACCCCACTGCCCTCATTAACATATTTGTATTAATGCATGGTGTTCACAAACAACTGCATGTTGCTCCAGATGCTCATCGTACAATACTTACAGCATGTAATGATTAAAAAGTTGGGGTTTTTTTTTCCTCCTCTTTCCTTTCTTTTCTAAAGGCAGCATATATGGCTAGAATCTACTTTTATAATAATTATTCAGAATGTCATAAAATAGTATAAGACCTGATGGCCATTATAAAAAGTGAGACAATAATGATATCTGGTTAATACTGAATGTGTTGAATTTGCTAACTATAAAGTTGCATGAGAAAAATGATCTACATCAGTGTTTGTACCAATACAAAGAAATCCCAGTTGCAGGATTAAATTATTCATCTCCCCACTCAAGCGGAGCTTCATGGGGAGACAAATAATATAACCCCTTGACTATGAATTCCTTGTCTTTGTGAAAACCCCACTGCAGATTTTATCAATTCATTTACATACTCATAGATAGATCGACATACAGACATACATAGACAGATGGATGGATGGTTGGACAGACTAATGAAACAAAGATGACTGGATAGAAACACACAGGATAGATACTAAAATGTCACATGATCTATGGGTGAGAATCTGCTGAAAACCAGGAAGATATTTTTAGATTTTACGAATACATCATTAGACTGTTTATTACTTTAAGGCAATTTATAAAAGCACATAAAAGGTAAACATTCTGATTTTTACACATATAATAAAAAGAAATATATAAATTCACAAAACAACGAAAATGCCCTTTAAGACTAGTAGTGTAGTGGCTGCAACAATATAAAGTACTATGAAAAGACCCCAAATTTATGCCACATTCTGCAATATTAAACATGAATATACAAATATACATAGACATACAACCTGATGGTGCATATATATGTGTGTGTGGAGAGAGAGACAGAGACAGAGAGGCTCAGGGTTCAGACCCCATTCTCCTCTGAAACATCCCAAACTGAAATAGAACAACAATGAATGTATATGACTAGCTTTACATCAAAACAAACTTCCCACAAGTGTGTGGCTAGTTCTTTCCCATTTTCCTCCTTTTTGCACCCTCCCAAAAAATAAACTAATTAATCAAAAGGACATGAGTGAAAATTACAGCACCATATACAGATATAAGTAAAAACACAATGTCCAAGTGAGCCTGAGATCACTCACCTGGCTGATCTCTGCCTACTAATAAAATATGTGAGCAGCTGGCCAAGAAATCTGTAGCATGCTGAATTCGTTTTTCATTATTGTTGACAGCATATATTATAAAACAAACATTTTAATCTTTCTCTTTTTGTCTTTGATTTTATCCATATTTGAAGGCATATCAGCATCAGCTGTCCAGTACTGCAAGGCCATTATGGCACAATGCTTACTAAGATGGTCAATTTCTGTTTTTATTTTCCAAATTTAGTAACATGGCCATATTAATTGGCAAACAGATTTAAGTTTTAAAACTCTTGATAAGACA
Organism: Megalonaias nervosa; assembly: GCA_016617855.1. NCBI lineage: Eukaryota > Metazoa > Mollusca > Bivalvia > Unionida > Unionidae > Megalonaias > Megalonaias nervosa. The sequence goes on from JAECUM010004542.1 coordinate 36,403, forward strand.
CTATGTGCTGTCAAAATTGTCACAATTCTGTTCAGTGCATTTTCAAACAAAGATGTCCGTATTTGAATGAAGACTGGCATCATTTGTACATATATGAATGTCCTCATGCTAAGACATGTTCTGTCAAATTTGGCTGAATTCTGTTAATTGGTTTCAGACAGAAAGTCATTTAAGGTTGTTTTTTCTTCAGCAATGGTAAGAAAAATCTGATGATGGATTTGCATCATCTGTATAATTCTGAAGTGCTCTATGTGCCAACATGATGTCAAATTTGATCAAATTCTGGTGAGTGGTTATTCAGAAGCTGTTTAAAGATTTTTTTATAAAAATATTTAGTAACTGGTCAAGTCTGATGGCAGCTCATTTAAACATCTTTCTATTTTGTGCAATGGTGGCCAGACTGATAGCAGTTCAGAACTGATTTTGTGCCCTTCATGCCAGGATGTTTTCTGTTAAAGTTGATCAAATTTGGTTGAGTGGTTTTTGAGCTAAAACTGTTTAAATGTTTTTACATTTTTAGTAATGTTGCCCTATTTTATGGCAGATGGGCATAATTTATATTAACCTGAATGCTTCTGTGCCATAATACTTTCAAATTCTGTTCAGCATTAATTGTTTTTTCTGTTTTTATTAACAACGGCCATAGTTGATGTCACAATAGCATCTTTTATATAATCTGACAGCCCACCATATCAGGATATATTCTATCAAATTTGGTCAGATTCTGCTGAATATTTTGTGGTTATAGTAATGGGAGGCATATTTAATGGCAGACCATCACAATCTGTACAAAATTAACAGCCCTCCAGTCAGGATGCTTTCTGTTAAATTTGACCAAATTCTGTTCAGCAACAGGGGCCATATTTGAAGCAAGGTTAACATCAGTTTGTACAAATTCAGTTTTAAATAGCAGCTTTACAGAAGTCACTTCAAAGCTTTATAATTTTTAGTAACAGTTATCAGATTTGACAGTGGATCAGAATCACTGGTACGACCTTTAAAGGATTTCATAACAGGATGCTTTCTGCACAAGTTGGTCTAATTAACCTGTTTTAATAAGTGATTTAAATGCTTTCTGTGTTTAGTATGGCGGGCACATTTGATGGCAGATAGGCTACATCATACAAACTTGAAAGGCTTTTACACCTTTATTCTTTCTGTAGAAATTTGGTCATATTTTGTCAAGTGGTTCTTGTGAAGCTGTTTAAAGGTTTTCTTCTTTCTTAAGTAATGGCTGAAACATTTTGATAATGAACTAGTCTAATTTGTACAAATCTGAAAGGCTTTTCTAAAAAAAATTGTCAAAACTGGTTCTCTGGTTTGTGTGAAGCTGAAAATAGCAATTCTCAACAAATGATGCATGATGGACACAGGACCACACCACAAACCCTCTAGGCCTTAAAGCCAGGTTAGCCAAAAGAAAAAACTTGGAAGAAAAAAATGCAATGAATGGTCTACAACTGCCAATTTTGTAACTGGCAGAGTAATGACTATCTCATGAGTCTAGGAGATTACCAGACTTTGTAGATTTCTTAACACAACCTATTCCTGATAAATCATATACAGTGTATATGTATATTGCATCATAATATCATGTCATAAAATAAATTACAGAAGCATTAAATAATTATGTGATAATCTCAGCACCACTCATGTATTTACATACAAACTTTCCTACACATAGTGCAGTCATGCATCAACAAAAGGCACACTGATAAGATTGCATTGCTTAATCTCTGTTTCATGTCCCAGTACACTAAGCCAATGATAACTATGTCTACACAGTCCGTGACATTTTTATAGTTGTAAATACAGAGTTGTTTTTGCCAACAATAGCACCAACCTGATTAAATGCATGGTTGTTTTTATAAACATGAGTACCAACCAGATTAAATGCATGGTTGTTTTTATAAACAAGTGTACCAACCAGATTAAATGTAGAGTTGTTTTTACCAACAAAAGTACCACAAATGACATGATATGCCAGCCTTGTTATCTTAACCCTGTTGATGACCTTGACCTTAGTCAGGGACCTGACTGTTGCAGGATACGGTTTGGACCTGGTTACAGATTCATCAAAATATCTAACAGGTTTAAAAAGTGTTGTCCCTGTCTATGGAAACAGGCTACTTACTTAATCACTTGTGACCTTGACCTTATGTGGTAATGCTGTCAATGTGTGAAATACTCTCAACATTCATCAAAAAGCTGAAGTTCAGTTAAAATATCTTCATCTGCCTAAAGGTTATACCCATCCATGGATAAAAGTCACAGGGTTTCTTTTCCCTTGTTGTGATCTTGAAATAAGGGGTAAGGTATGTGACACAATGTCTAGTTGTGATATATGATTAGTTAACATTACACTGAAATATATTTATATGCTGAAATATTATACTCTTGACAAGAATATAAATCACACTCCAGACTATGATACAAGCCACAAAATTACAATTTTCCTTTCCATGATATTGACCTTGAGTAGACAGCATGGCTGGAGAGAAAGATGTACAAACAGTACCTTAACATAATCAGCCAAAAACTTATGATGAGTGTATAACCAAGCTCACCAAGCTAACAATAGTTTACCTTTTCAATGAGCAGGCTTATGTAGTACTGCAAGAACTGAACCTACATGAACTATCTTGCAAACTTTATATACATATCATGCTGATTTAACATATTTGACAATATCATGATACAAAAATCTTTCTTAAGTTAAAGGTATAATCTACATACACAGTTTCTTGCTCGTAATCAAAGACATTCAAGAGCTTAATGAGGGATAAATCCATTTGCCAAGCTTGTAAGAAACTAGATGAGAGATATAATCTCTAGTTCTAGAGATGTAACAAACTCAGCCAATTAGATACAAGGTATCTCATTAATACGTATGGATCTCACTTATTGAAGAACCCGACAATAATATACGCATAGTTGCCAAGGTGTAGTGAAATCTGACTAGAATTCAGATTCCAGATGTGTAAAACCTCAGCCAATGAGATATATGAATACCTGCTCCTAATCAAACTCGTCCAACATCGTGACAATATAAGACTATTTAACAAGCTTGATCCAAATCTGATCAGAAATATAGTTACTAGAGTGTTGAAAAACTAAGCCAATCAGATGCAAGGTCACATCTTTCATATGCATGCATTTCACTCATTATCTTAGGTCTCACTCATAAAAAAATTATCCAACAACTGGATGATATTAGCATCACTACAAAATTTGATTAAAAAATCAGGTCAGAAATAGTCTCTCTTGTGGTAAGAAGCTCAACCAATGATAAGCAAAGATCACTTCATTAATATGCATGGATCTTGCCCGTAAAAACATATCTTTGTGACAAACATTTGTTCACCACATCTGATAAAAGTCTATGATATAGAGCTGCTAAATTGCTGACAACCTCAGATGCAAGTTCAACTATCTAATATGCATGAATATTGCTCACAATTATTATTACCTACAATCAAGAAGACTTAAACCATACTTCCAAAGTTAAATCAAAACTGAGTCATAAATTCAGACTCTAGTGCTCGCAAGTTCAACCAATCATGTTAGATCACCCTATTTATATAAGTGGATCATGTGCATAGTCAAACTCATGTGAGATCTTCAACATATAAGCCCACATTCAAAGCTTAATCAAAATCTGATTTTAAATATATGGCTTCCAGCATGGTAATAAACTTGACCAATCAGATGCATGTTCACCTCATTAGTATGCATGGAACTTGCTCATTATCAAAATGTTCCAAGATCTTGAGAACAAAATAAATATTCCAAGTCTGATTAAAACTGGATCAGAAATCTGTGAGTAACTTACCACAATATGCAATTCAACGCCATTAATATGAAAATTGTACCAATTAATAATGTTATTTATTCCCCCTTTCAAATGCACTGGTCCAAATGGACTTAATGCATTAAGTTAGTGTGTAGGGATCAAGGAAAATCCCACAAGGGGAATAAATAAAAATTGATCTATGTAAATCATCAAATAGTGATCTTCCTTTGGTTGAATGGATGCAGTGCTAACTGATATGCATCCAATTCTCAGTTTTATTGAGTTAACAGAAAACACAAGAAATGAACATTAATCACAAAAATTTCAAACAATTCACTTAAGCATAAAATATCGTTCACAGATACCTATTTCTACAACAAGTATGTAGTACTTACTGCATCCTCTCAGCAAATTTTACCATTCAAGGTACTGTATATCATGTCAACACACTTATGTGGACATGAACTAAATAGAAAAACTTAACATAAATCAACAGGTCACATTGATCTTGATTTATTGTAAGGATGTTATACTATTAGAAATGTGTATCAAGTTTCTTGGTTCCAGCCAGAAATATTGCTTGAGAAATTCAATACAAGATTTAAGCATAGAATTTGGGCCACTATGACCTAATTTTGCAACACAAGTGTAGTACTCACTAAGATACATCCCCTTTAAATAAAATGTGCTTAATCCTCCAAAACATCTGAAAAACATGTTTAATAGTGAGAGACACATTACTGATAATTGTCAAATTTAGCACGCAAAATGTGGAGTACCAATCAAAAGAGGATCTTTATCAATCAAATACGCATCTTTCCTCAATGTCACATGTTTGAGAAACTTTGCTAACAATTCCTGCCTCATGTTTACAAATGTCTTCTTATAGAATTCATAATTTGGGAAATGTCAATACACGTTATATAATATTATGACTTTAGACTGATTCTCAAAGAAAGAAACTACCTGTCCGTGACTTCGCCATTGCGTCACAGTCAAGTTCGTGGTCAATTCAAAGAGAACCTTGCTGTGGTGGTGAGAAACTCTGCTTGTTTTGCAATCAACTAGTGATGTCAATGGTGGGCTTAGGTTTAGAGACCAGAAACCCCGACATTATAACATGTTAATGCTACTACCCAATGGCAGTTTTCAAAGAGACCAACGGTACCCAATCAGAACTAAGATAGTCAAATTTTGTGCAGGTTTCTCAGAACTAAGATAGTCAAATTTTGTGCAGGTTTCTCATGCAGCCAGACATTATCCTGTTACATTCATTTTGGAAGAATCAGTACAGGTGTTGACATGACTAAAGAAACATCACAGTGGGGAAAAAGGAGTTCTAGGAAATTTGGACAAGATTTGGAACAAAGGCTTCTGTGGAAGCTTTCCGGGTGAGATAGGGCGCCACCCGAAGATTAGAGAGAGAGGAAGACATGGAGAGCACAGAGAATAGGCAGTTGTATGAAGGTGCACAGCCAGGAGAATAGGCAGTTGTGTGAAGGCGTAGGGACAGAGAATGGAAACAAAGGTACCAGAAGTAAAGAACTGGGATATAAGGTGGAAGTTGCAGATGAGTAACATAGTAGGGTCATGGGAAGGAAACATTCTCACCTTTTATTTTGCATGATGAAATAACCGGCAATTTGAATAGGTCTTTGTATTGATTGAAAGAAATTGTGTTGAAAAATTGTAATGCAATTGTTGAATACCATGATATAGTTTATTAAATTGTTATACCTTTCACTTTATTATTTTTATATTTTATACACCTACGACTGTTGGCCTTGCTGACTGGGGCTCGGAGCTATTTAATCTTTTAATTGTCTGTCCTTCTCTGGTGTTAGTAATAATTCTATACGGGGATCATGACAAGACTCGTGGCATCATCTGGGATTTGAAATAGGCATAAATTTTAAGAGAGAGTTTCCATTCTGTGTATTTTGTATTTTCACATTTGCATGCTTGTTAGCTTTCATTTACTTACAGTAGTAGTGAAACAAATATCGGGCCAGATATCTTACATGAGACAAGTCGGTCACTGGAAACGGGTAAGTATTTCGTTGATAAGAATTTCTAGCATCTGTTAACTTTGTAGTAAGTTGAGGCAAGGTATCACTTATTGATAGTATTACTTTACGATGGCAACAGAAAGACAGATGGTAAAGGAGTACTGTGCCATTGGTATGGAAGACTTAGATTATGAGGGGGACCGCCTTGCAGCGTTCACTGAAGAACGAATAAAAGAATGGAGGGCAGAGAAAGTAGCTGAAAGAGAAACCCAGAAAGAGCAGGCCAGGATAGAAGCAGCCATGAAAGAGAGGGAAGCAGAATGATGAGCAGCCAAAAAGGAGAGAGAGAGAGCTCGCGCTCTTGAGATGGAAAGATTATGAGTAGGAGCTAGAACAGCAGGCAGAGACGACACCAGTTCAAACCCTGGAGGAAATGGACAACAGAATGCTGACTACCATATTGTTCAGATAAACATGCTGCAATTTAATGACAGGGAAGAACTGATTGACAATTTCCTCATTCAATTAAAGAAATGTGTGTGCATACATAAGATTCCTGAACAACATTAGGCAATCAATGTTTCGTCCCTTTCTGCAAGGTGCAGCTAGAGGAGTTTATCACAACTTAGCAACAGACCAAGCAGACGATTACAACACCCTGGAGAAGGCCCTTCTTTGCCATTACTGGCAAACATACTAGAAACATTTTTCGAGTCAGCAAAAAAGCCAACGGAGACACATTCTCAGTTCGTGGGATATTTGAGAAGTGGATGAAAATGGCACAGGTCGATCGGACGTACGAAGGTTTACGTGAAGCAATACTCAAGGAACACGTTTTGAGTACATACAGACGAGAGTTGACTGAGAGAGAGAGAGAGAACATAGGACACTCAAAGAGAATGCCAGCATGGCAAAAAGATACAAACAGGCGCACTCCAGGACTGGAGTCGCTGAGGGTACTGAATAATCGCTGAATAATAACTCCACTGAATCATGCTGAGTGGTTGAGGGAGAGCCAGCTGTATATAACCATCTGGGGGATGGGAAGGTCTGAAGTGCAGCTGCAGGTAAGTATTCCACTCACTAATCCTGATGGGCTGCAAACACGGAAAAGGGCTTTGCAGGACGGCAGGAGCCACCAATGTGCTACAACTGCAAGCACCCAAGGCATTTTGCCAGGGACTGTCCCAAGGGAAGGCCGACCCAGGTGAATGCTGTTGCCAGGGAGAAATGGGGGACCAAGGCGATCTGTAAACCACCGGCAATGAGAAAGATGCCACTATCTTGTATGACACTGGGTGTAGTTATCCCGCCCTTGTCGACCAGAAGTATGTGAAGCCAGAGGACTATACAGGGGAGGTAATTAAGGTCCAGTATGCTAACAGCACGCGTGACTCATTACCAGTTGCCATCAATGACCTCGATTCGCCATATGTGAAAGGGAAAATCGAAGCTGTGTGCTTGTCTGTATTGTCACATGACTTCAATCCTAACCTAACCCAGCAACCTGTACACCTGTACCGGTGAGTGCTGTGGGCACCAGGTCCAAGAGTTGTCAGGCGAAGTCGACGCCAATTGAAGTTACTTCATCGCCGGTTGATAATGTGCTTCCAGCCCAGTTGAAGAAACTGCAGCAAGAAGATGCAACTCTGGTGCAGTTACATAAGCACACTGCAGAAGGAACGGAGAAGAGAACTCCAAATGATGAGGTGAAGTTTACATGCAAGAAGAGGATCTTGTACAACCATGCCAGGAAGGGACATGAGCACTTCAAGCAAGTCATCGTGCCCAAAGCGAAGCAATGCAAAGTAGTGAAGCTTGCGCATGAAAGTCTCATGGAAGGACACATGGGGAATGTCATGAAGCATGACCGTCTTGTCAAGGATTCTACTGGCCAGGGATCCAGGGAGAAGTTAAGTGGTTTTGTCTCTCCCGTGACAAGTGTCAGCGGATGGCACTGAAAACAGATCATCGACCCATTCCCTTGGGGAATACGCCACTTATTGATGAACCATTCTGCCATGTCGCGATGGATTTAATCGGACTGATAAAACCCACATCCGCACAAAGAAATCATTATATTTTAAAGGTCATTGATTATGCTATACGCTATTGCATTACGCAATATTGATTCGGAAACCATCGCAGAAGCTTTGCTTGGAGTTTGGTCACGAGTTGGAGTGACAAGATCTTGACCGATCAGGGGACACAATTCATGAGTCACATGATGGAGGAGGTTAACCGACTGATGTCGATTGAGCATCTCACTACCACTCCGTATCACCCACAGTGCAACAGACTGGTCGAGTGGTTTAACGGAACTCTGAAAAACACCCTTAAGAAGCTGTATGAAGGCCATCCCAAGGATTGGGATCGGTATATTCCTGCCATGCTATCTGCATATCGGGAAGTGACGCAAGGGAGTTTAGGGTTTTACCCCACTGAACTCCTATACAGGAGGACCTTATGAGGACCCATCGCCATACTGAGGCAGTTGTAGACTGATGACCACGCTGTTGAAGAGGTACGTACTACCTATAAGTACGTCACTGACTTATGTATCAAACTGGAAATAGTTTGTATGTTAGCAAAGGAGAATCTGAAGAAAGCGAAGTCTCGTTAGGCAAGATAGTACAACCCTTTGTCCCATGCAAAGCAACAAATGGTATGAAAAGAAATTGAGGAAATGATTGCTCTGGGAGTAATCAAACCCGCAGACTCCCCGTACAGTTACCTAATTGTCCTAGTACATAAGAAAGATGTCACCCATCATTTTTGCATTGACCACAGGAAATTGAATCAGGTGATGGAATTTCAGGTCGAAATGCTACCTAACCCAGAACATATTTTCACCTCCATGTCAAGGGCAAAATATTTTTCAAAGATGCATTTGTCCAAGGGCTATTGGCAAATCCCCGTAAGAGAAGAGGATAGGTCCAAACTTGCATTTGCTACCCCAATGGAACGTATCAATGGTTGGTTGTGCCTTTTGGAGTCCTGAATGCGCCAAGTGTCTTCCTGAGGATGACGAGAAAGTTATTAGAACCCTTGCATGATAGGGGTGTTTACAACTTTATAGACGATCTCCTGCTAGCCATGGAGCCATGGAGTGAACACCTAACTCTACTAGCAGATGTTTCAGAACGGTTATGTCAAACTGGATTGACAGCTCGTCCATCAAAGTGCCATATTGGATTCCGGACCTTAGACTATTTAGGACACACACTGACCACACTGTCACCAAATAAGTCTAAGGTAGAGCAGCTGTGAAACGCCACACGCCCCTCAACAAAGACCAAGGTGAAGTCATTCCTGGGATTAGCCGGTTACTACAGGAGGTATGTGGCCAATTTCAGTGTGATTGCGGAATCGTTGTTTGATCTTACCAGGAAACAGGCCCCAAACAAGGTTATTTGGATGGATGCATGTGAGCATGCCTTCCAAACTTTGAAAGATAGACTGACATCCAACACCGTTATCGGTCTACCAGACTTGTCCAAAGAATTCGTATTACGCGCCTACACATGTGATACGGGTCTTGGAGCTGTGTTACTGCAGGAACACAAGGGGATACTTTTTCCCATCGCATATGGCAGTCAGAAATTGTCCGCGTCTGAGAAGAACTACATATCAGAGAGGGAATGCCTTGGAATCGAGTTTGGTACATCACTGTTTGAGCAATATTTGTATGGGCGTAAGTTTATATTGGAGACCGACCATCAGCCATTCATGTATCTCGCACAAGCAAGCTTCTGTGTGAGGCCTGTGATGAATAAGAAATCAAATGAAACTGTATACGGCTACTATTTTTAACACACTACACTTTGCTTATAGAGTTAATCCCAGTATGTCATCTTTGAATGAAGCCGTTGACTATTATCTCTGAGTAAATGGTCCTGTTTCTGGATGAGATAATTGTTTCTATTTATTTCATTAATTGTTAGATATGCAATGCACATGTATAGATTTTTCATATTTTCTCACAGCCCAGTAAAACCTGTCTTTACATTCGATATTACAACTAAGCACTAATAAGTTTAACACCTAGAACCTTAATAACAATGGACGAACCTCCAACTAAAAAGCGACAAAATTTAAGGAGAAAATAGTTACTGTAACTGAAAGAAGTGAAAAAGATCAGACCACTAGCAAAAGAGCGCATTAAACGTCAGTAAAACAAATTTAGGTTGTTATAAAGGAAAACGAGAAATTCAGAAACGATTTCATATGCTAAAATATGTGATCTTCAAATGTAAATGTGATTTCATCTTTAATGATAGAAGTATATCTTTAAGGCTATATAATTTTGTTTTTAGATGAATGCATACAATATTTTAGCAAGAACTATTAATAACAAATAGAATATATGTATAGTGATTGTGGTTATTTTTCTTGAAATTGCTCTGAAACTGGACCTTGGAAACTGGTCTTTTTGTACAAACCTGCTATGAGAGACCACCTGTCTTGAGAGACCACTTTTTGTTGGCAGAAGGAGTGGTCTCTCATATCAGATTTTACTGTAATAATGAAATCAAGACATCAGAAGAAAACCCCACATAAAGGATGAACTATTTTAAAATGTTCTCAGAATGAATAAAAAAACAATAAATCCACATAATTTTGTTTTGCCTGCATGCCCTGCATGATTCAAAACCCTAGGATATTCATCTGTGCAAGAAAAGTAGGTAAATGTGACCCAGTTTAAAGGGTATGACTATTACTAATTATTCCTCACATCTGATTACTGTAAGAGTAATATTGCCGGTGGGGGGACTTAAGTTAACTGCCAAACCTTTGCAAAATCACTGGACAAATTTGTTACTGTGACCTACTTGTGCTAGCAAGTGAGCAGTATTCAAGAGAAATCGCCAGGCATAGCATAAAATGACCTATGGAAACAACAACAATTACAGAGGATACTTTATCAAAAGTAATCCTTGTCTAACCCTATCTCTATCTAGGCTTTGCAGGAAAGACAAGAATGGTATTTGCACTGAAAAGTTTCTAAAAATATGCTATTATTTAGGTTGCAAAGAAAGTTTTCTGAATGCTGAAATCCCGTTTCTTCTTGAGTTTCACCTTGAAATGACCTTTAGACTTCTGCAAAGAAATAAAACACATCGAACTTTCAATATGTGATGTTTATTTATATATTAAGTATATTATTGTTCAATATTTCTGAAGTTCAAATTTAAAATAATTAACACTATATATATATATATATATATATATATATATATATATATATATATATATATATATATATATATATACACACACACATATATATATACACGTCACTAACAAGAGAACTACAAATGGCACATTATATTCCTACATTATATTTAGCTGTCTGTTAATGCAGTTACCTGAATTTTTTGTGCAAAATCAGTTTTAATCTTTAAATCACAGTGACTGTAACATTTTACCTTTTAATCCCCAAAATGGTAGGATTACTCTTTATGCCATGTGTAAGCCATCCACAAAGTTTGGTCACAGTATGTTGAGCTAATGTTATTACACAGAAAAAACAATTTGTTCTTTTAGAAACAACTAACCTTTTGACCCTGAAATCAACAGGGCTCTTCCTTACCACAACTGTAAGCCATCCATAAAATTTGGTAACCACTAATGATAGAAAATTGAAGTTACTGTGCAAGAACTGTTTTTCTTCCTTCAGTCACGTTGACGCTGACCTCTGAGTTTTTAACTTGAAATTGATAGGTTTCTTTTTTACCCCAACCGCAAGTCATTCACAAAGTATGGCAACTCTTTATGGTGGACAACTCAAGTTATTGCGCAATTATGGAATCGGTAACAGATGAAAAGACATTACAAAATAATGCACACAACCATATAAAAATGCAAGAATCAACAACAGCTCATTTGTATTAATCTGACCCCTGCATCACAAAACTGTACTCAACATTTTGAGTAGTTAATGCTACTCAAGACTGGCAAATTTTACTAAACCCACACAAATGAATCTTTTTGATTTGTAAAACTATGTTTTTAACAAAATTTGGAGTAAAGTTCTTTCATACAGGCATTTGGTCAGTGAGATCATCTGAAATTTAAAGTCAAACCAAACTGATATAACTGAGAGTTACAAATGACTTTTTTCATGGGAACAATTTTGGTTGCATTAATGATACTATACTGTTCATATCCATTCAATAATTGTTTATTTTAAATCATGCCAAATGTGACCCATATGTACTGAATGTCACAAATATATTAGTTTATCACATTAGTGATGAACAATAAATGTAACATTCCCAATATTTACTGAATACAAATTATAATCAGACCTGTCAGTAATGGATGTCATCGGTAATGATCAAACTTGATTGGGAGTACCCTTACAAACAATTACAGTTCTGAATCAAAGTGTCTTGACGATCAGCAATATCTTGTCTATATTATGGGCATAAATTTGCAAAATGTCCAAAACCTTGTCAACATTCTTGGGTATGACTTCAAAAAACGTCCAAGATCATGTCGATATTCTGGGGCATAACCTCACAAAAAGACATAGAATGCCATTTACACCCATCCATGACCCTGTCAAAATAAAACTACACAGCAAATGTTTTTGAAATCCATTGCTGCTATATAAAGCAATGTGGTGAAACCTAAATGTGAAAGCACAATCAGGGGCCATAACTCCACCAAAGGAGGATGGGGAATGCTGACAATCAACTCTTCCCATCAGTTGCAAATCAAATTCAAGTCCAATAATCCCTGTTAAATTGCTGAATGTGAAAGTTAACTTACCATATTTACCATATATATTGGGGCACCGTATTTTGTTGGGACACCAGAAAATCATTTTAAAGTAATATTTTTGTGCACGTTTTGTTCTGGGTCATGTCTTTTCGAGTCATAAGTTGTGGGATACCTTTTAAATCGTTCAAAAATTACATGTCAGAAAATGCACTCAAACTTAAATTTTAGTTTGAAAAATATTAAAGTGTGTATTTGAGATAAAACACTTTAATCCACAGCAACATCTTCTTATCATCCCAGCCCTTCCCCAGCACACGTACGATCCATACTTTCGGTGCATATTTTTTAGCTTCCTCATGCCATGAAATTTATCACTGGAGACAACACATCTGAAGCAGAAACTGCAAAGACTAAAGTAAGATTTTTTAAAATCCACACCAGTTGTGAAAATCCTCATACTTGTAACCCCCTTTTTATCAACAGTCAGTCCAGGAATGTGATCAAAGTACACCGGAAGTTCATCTATGTCAATGATCATTTTGTCAGCTAAATCATCTTCTCTTCTAGCCTTCATAAATTCATCGAATGATTTTATTTTTATTTTCTCCTCCAAATCTTCTGGGAAACACTGGGTCATTGATGTCTGTGCATGAAACACTAGATTGTGTCGCTTTAAAAACTGTTAAATTGGTTCAATTTATTTTCAAAATTCTCATGAATACCAGTAAAAAGGAACCAAAGTTGGCTTCCTCTGTCAGCCGCTTGGTATTTAAAAAACAAATTGACATGCATGAGGAATCCAAAGTCATCTTCTGAGGTTGGCTTGCTTTGTAATAAAATAACCTTTGTATTTTAATACCCTGTCAGTAAGTTCAAACAATGAGTTTACTGTATCTCTGCCATTTGAATTTATTCACCACTGGGGCTTCTATTTGCATTCCATCTGTAACATAATTGATACAAACGGGCATTGATGCTTGCAGGGTAAATAGTATACACAACAATAACTTGCTTAAATAATACTGTCTGTAACCCATGCTAGTGAAAAGATTGTCATTTGCACTCACAGTGAATATATTTTCAAATAATGGCTTTTATTTGCGAGATACTTTCATATAGTTAACATGGATATTGTACAATCTTGGTTATTTTGCAAATTACACTGTGTCATGTGTGAATGGCAGGTGCCTCAAGCAATTTCCTTCTCTCTCTCACTTCTTATTTTTGTTGGATCGAAATTTCAGTCTGATAACATATTTAAATCTTGAAATACAACCAAACACAATTCATTTCTCTATATTCACGTCAATGAACAATGTGTTGTGTGTTATCTGTCATAAGTGATACACACTGCAGTATGGATGCATACGTGACATTTTGAGTTCATGAATATATTTTGTTCTCTAATAAATTGCTCATGATGAACAAAGAGGAATATATGATAATAATATAAAGTTAGTTTCTTCCATTTCATTATCAAATAAGCATTTTGTTTATCTATGTTATTGCAATGTGCAGTGGCAAGGGTGAGGTGCAAATTCAATACATATTTCGTTTCTTAAGTCTTGGGACACACGACCTAGGTGAAAAGAAGTTTCACCACAAGTTCTGGGACAGAAAAAAATTACTTTACCATGTCCTAATATATATGGCAAATAGAGTAAGTCTGATAATCCCTGTTAAATAACTGATGTGAAATTTAAATGAAATCTAATAATCCCTGTTAAATTATTGATGTGAAATTTAATAGTAGTCTGATAATCCTGTTAAACCTTGGATGTGAAACCTAAAATATAAGCAGATGACTAGACAGGCAGACATGAATGCTTCTGGGTTCACCTAGACTTTGTCAAGTGAGGCCCAAAACAGTCCATTAATTCTATTAAACCCTACTGGCCTTTGGGTAAGTGGTCTGGCACCCTCATACTCCACACTATGTTCATGGATATGAGAACTAGGGTTAATCCTGTTATATAATTTATGCTTGCAAGTCAATCAAGGGCCATAACTCTGCTAAACATTGATAGAACAGAGTTTAACAAACTGTACTTGATATGCCTATCTCATGACCATTCCCTTACTAATTACCTTGACCTCTGAGCAACAGATTTTACTACTGCATGATAAAGTTTGTACCTTGGTAAAGTTTCATCATCTCGATATTGGTCAAAGAGTGAAAGCTTCGACAAGGAAACAGCCACTCACCTGCATTATTCCTTGTAACTTTGCCCTTGAGGGATGGGGTATGTCAATATGTGTGACACAAATCAAGATACATAAAAGGCTAAAGTTTCATTAAATATCTTTATTGGTTTAGAAGTTATTTCCAACTGACAGAGATCACTGATTTATATTTTCCCCTGTTATGACCTTGATTTTCAGACTGGAGGCATGTCTATAGTATATGACACTTTCTCGGCATAATACAACTTGTTATTCAGAGTTATAAAATTCATACTCCAGACAGACTATCAGAATTACATTTTCCCTTCTTAGAATCTTAGCCTTTCAAATGATATTTACCTTTTGTTTAAAAAGATTGGGATTATGTTCAAAGGAAGAACAAGTATAATCTACAAATACTTTGAGGTAATTGTAGGTTTTGATGTTTCATTACTTACCTCAATCTTGGGGGGCATTTCAATATCTTCTTCTTTCAATGCTGGAACAAGCTTTGAGTAAACCTTAGCATCAACAGTTGCCTCAATTTTGAATACTCTGTAATTATAAAATCATACCATTTAGAAATAATTCAGGGTGTTTGTTACTTAAGAAAAGTCATGCCCTGTCTCCAGTGCTGTTGATTTGATATGTTATGAAACAAATGTTACAAGTGTTCTCTTGTTTATGCCTATTCATTCACATTTATCGTACAAGATTTATTTAAAGGCATTTATACCAGAATGCTTTGTGTTAAAATCAGTCAACTTCTGTGCAGCATTTTTTTCCCATAATGCTGTGTCAATGATACTCTACTTACTGTAACAGCAGCCATTTTTGTGTCAAGTTTGGTCAAATTCTATTTAGAGGTTTGTTGGAAGTTATTTAATAAAGGTTTTCCTATTTTTGTAGTAACAGTGTCCATCTTTGATAATGAATCAAAATATTTTTGTATGGTCTTCAGGCTATCATGCTTTCTGTCAAATCTGATAAAAAAAAATTAATTTCTGGATACTCTGTGCCAAATTTAACTGAAATTGTTCAGGAGGCTTTTGAATATAAGTTAAAATTAGGTTTATCTATTTCTGTTAATGGTAGCCATATTGAATTTAATAGTAGATACACATTATACCAACTTGAAAGGTCTTCATCCCTGAACACTTTCTGCTCAATCTAATCAAAATCATTTTCAAACGTTTTGGAGAAGTAATTTAGAGGTTAACACTAGCCATATCTGAAGGCATCAGAATCAGTAATACAAATATAATGTCAGGATGTTCTGTGTAAACTTATGTTGAAACTGGTCTGGCAATTTTGAGAAAAAATTTAATAAGAGTTGCTTGAAGGAATTGATGATCAGCTGAAAGGAATTTCCAGGAATTCAAGATAAGACCATTAGCTGCATTGGTGGCCAGATTGGATTGGATTTTCGACTGACACCATTTCATTTAGGACCAAGTAACTGGCATCATTAGAAGTATTTGGGTGAAAACCCCATGTCAATATGACCATCCATTCATAAAGAGCAGTGACAAAAAGATTCTTAGCTGGCTGTTGTGGAAACCATACTGGATTTATCACTGACACCATTTTTATTAACCAATTAAGAATCAAGTCAGTTGGTGAAACTCATGTTATAGTGGCCATCCATTTGGAAGGAGTAGACATAACAATATTTTCATGAATGAGTTTACATCATGTTCATTTACAACTGTGGAAAAATTGGTGATAATTCCTGAAGATGAGGTAGATTAAAGCTACATCCAACTTACTTATCTGTTGTGAAGAAAGCTGTAGCATTATGTTCTGGCTTAAAAGACTTCAAGGCCACTTCAATACTGGCTTTACCCTTGCCTTTGTCCTTTGGGGAAACTAAAACAAAGAAAATATCAACAATACAAATAAAATACAAGATTTCCTATTAATCTAAGCAAATCACTGAATCTCTTTAACACAATACCTAATAATGCTGTAAGCATACATTTTTCTTGTCAAAACTCATAAAATGTATCCGATTCTCTGCACATAAGTCTCAATCAAAGCTTGCAGTATGTCCAGTAAATTGTTGCTAAGATCTGACTAGTATATCATTATGACATGCCTAGCATTTCATTACCACTTAACCCTGGTGGATGAATCCGTCTGGAAAAAAAAACTGGACCTTACATGTGCTCTATTCAATGTGACATATTGGTTCGAGAAAATCGACCTCCTCACTAGAGAGCTTCCATCATACACAGTACCATAATGTGCACTTATGTATCTACTGTTAATATACACAATACCATGATGTACACTTATTTATTTACTGTTAATATACACACTACTGTGATGTGCACTTATTTATTTACTGGTTCAATATATATATATATGCATATATATATAATACAACACTGTGCACATATTTATTTGCCATTATCAATATATTATACAACAATGAACACTTAAATAAGTCATTGTTTAGATAAATTTTAAAGGTCCTTGTTATAAGTGCACAAGACTGACAAAGTCATAATGTCCTTTTAATGTGAGTATCGTGTGTGTACGGAAGTTAAAGGAGTCTGTTGCCTTAATATTAACAGTAACTAAACAAGTTCACATTGTGGTGTTAGATACTGAAAATAGTATGTAAATATGAGAACAAGCCTTAACATTTCTGGTTGAGTTGGACTACCACACACTGCAACCTCTCATAACTGCTAATTATGACATCATATCAATGGTACAATGGTAAATTTCAACGGGAAACCAAAACGGAAATTTGCAATATTCCAAATATGGGTCAAAACCATGCTGTAAGTTTATTGTGTGTATTAAAAGCAGGATAAAGTATCGGATAATTTGGTGTTTTATATGATGAGCTTTATATAAATATTAATACATTTTTTTTATCTACATCATTAAAATGCTTATAGAAAGATTCTGAACTAGAGCACAACAGCTACTGAAAATTATAACCAATAATGAGCTCAACTGTTCACATACCATCCCATTTGTTTGTACCCCCCCTACCAATTTTAAAACTGAAAAACATCAAGGATGTAAAAAAGAATGCACAAAACTTAATCATTTCATTCTTTGAATTATAATTTCTAACCTGATTGTTGCCAAGGGGTCCCTAGCATTGTCGATTTATTGGCAATTCAACGTAAATGGTAGCTCCTGATGTAAAAAAGCAGTCAGACTACTCGCTGTCAATTTCTAGTTTCTAGACTAGTCTATTTCAGCAAAATCTGGGTCATCTCTGTCCAATATTTGTAATGTCTAGTTATAACATTTCTAAAACAAATAAATGAAGGAACTATTGCATACTTGTGCTCAAAGAGATGTAAATCCAGTATTTATGGAATTATTTAGATTTTCAAAATCAGTTAACTACATCACATCTGTTGCTTGAAAACATAGACTGGCCCAAGCAAATATGGTGACAGTGTTGCTAAAGAAACTCCCATTTGAGTCGAAAGGCCAACATATTGACAGTTTTTGGGACTCCCTGGCGATAATCAGGTTAGAAATTATAAATCAATGAATGAAATGGCTATACTCTGTGCATTTTTTATATCCTTGATTCCTTTGGTTTTTAAAATCGGTAGGGGGTTACATACAAATGGGATGGTGTAAGAATACTACAGTACCAATGGTTGAATTGCAAAGGGCTCAACCCATTACAACTGGTTCCATGTACTGGGAAACCAAAGTTAAAAGATGGGCATTCAGTGGCAATGATTCTTCTAAATGATGATGTGGAATGTTTGAAATCTGAAACGTTCAAGATCTCATCAATACAAACAACATCCTCTGTACAGATATGACACTGATAAGGGACATAACTCTGTCCATAATGATGCAGACAAAATTGAAGAGTATTTTCATTAATAAAAGGCAGACCTAGGTCTAAGAAGAATGTTCACATCTGATTGCAAGGGAATATGTTCAATGATTCTTGAGCTATGGTGATAACAAGCATTATGGGGGCGCTCACCAGTTATTATGTACTTTTGAGAGAGTGACGTATGTAAGGTGAAGTTGTTTGCATTTAAAACATGCACAGTGGAGAGAATGTTGGCATACTTCTATGCTACTTTGATGTAATGTGGCTGACATTTCTTTGGATATTGTATTTTTTGAAACTGTACATATCTAAGCACACTGCTCACTAAATGAAAATGACCAAGTGAAACTAACACTTTTCTGAAAGTGCACATCTGGAGTAAGACCAAGCTGTATACTCAATAACCCATATTACACCCATCAATCATACACCAAAATGAAGCGAATCAAAGGTTCTTTGTACAATACCTAAGATACACAAGGTCTTTTCTAAACAGCCAGTATAACCTGTGAAGAAAACCGGGGAAATTCTTTTTCTTTAAAATTCAAACCCTATGCAAAACAAAAAACTGCAGAGCGCCACCTATGTGAAAGTATGAATGTGAGAGTCAAGGGCAATAACTCTGTCTAAAATGGTGCAGACAAGACAAAACTCACATCTAGCTCTAAGAGACAACATTCTAACCAAACTCCATCAAAACATATTCAATGGCTCTTAAGCCATGCTGAATGCAAAAAAATGGTACATGTAAGTCTAGATATAATATTCATACCAAACGGCTCTGTCTGCGTGGGTTCAAGTCTCGGATTTGGCCAATGTGGGTATGTGAGAAAGCTTGCTAGTAGCTTCTTGTGGGTCAGTGGTTCTTTCCGGGGTTTTCCAGGGTTCTTCCTCCACCATTTATACTGGCCGCCATGTATAGCCTATCTTGTGCTGAAAAATGGCATTAAACCCTACAACAACAACAACAATACCAAAGGCATTAGAAAATGCTAATGGTTCTTGCACTATGCTGGTTAGAAGCATCCAAAGTGAAGACATAAAGCATCAATGATTGTAACTCTATAAAAAAAATGGAACTGACAAGGTAAAATCCATAAAGGTACATCTGGGTTGACAAGAAAACATTCATACCAAACTGCATCAGATATGCTGAATTGTTCTTGTATGCAGGTTACATGCAGCATCAACAGTAAAGACATAAAGTTATTTTCAAGGGTCAAAACTCTTTACAAAGTAGCATCTGGACCTGTTGTAAATTATTTTCAAAAGTGATTCATTAAATTACAATTAATTTCTGAAAATGTTAACAGAATTAAAAAACTCAATATATTTTTAATGTAATCAATTACTTTTTGATTACTTTTGATTATAATTTTAATAATTTGATATACTTACATAATTTTCTGTGCATTATGCACTGTAAGAATGATTGAGTAATATCTACATCAAAACCAAAAGTTAACTGACATTTTGTTAATCTGAAGAAAAACATACAAATACTCCCAATTAAACATACTGTTATGAGTCTATGCTCTTAAAATAAGTAATAGAAAAGAGTGAAAGACAACAAGCTTTGTAAAATTTAACATATAACATACTTCCCAAGAATACAAAGTGAAAATGAGAAAAAAGAACTTACGGTATTGTAAATTAAATCCCAAAATAATCCAAGAATTACAGACACAAGTCCTAATAATTTAAAGTCCTGAATAAAACTCAGTACAAGTCCAGAATAAATCCAAAAATTGACAGCGATGATGTGTCTGTTATAGCTCCTAGTGTGTTGATGTGCCAACAGTCTTTTGTTGAATCACAGAAATATAATTCCAGGTTTGAATACATTATTAATTCCAGTGAATGTCTCCATCCAAGAATTTTATCAGAGCACTTTTGTATTTCCAGAGAAAATAATCACTTGAATTCAATAATTTGAAGAAATAAAATTCATCCCAGCTGGACACAACATAATACAATTGCTAGATGTTAAAGCACAAATGATGAAATAGTCTCAGTTAAAAAATATATGGTTCTCTACTTGACTTCAGGTCGCAATTGGCATTTTCTATAAAAAAAAGCCATTACCTAACGGAAAATAACCTTCTAGAATGATCATGATGTTTACAAAACAATAATCTGGATTATGTATAATTCACTTAGGAAATTACAAAACTTTGACCCAAATAAACATATTAACTTCTTCTATTAATAATAATACTAATTTTAAACCCATACATATAGAGAATAATTTAGTTTACAAAGAAAAAAATTAAAAAAAGTCAAACTGGGTCAAGCAGAAATGAACTCAATTTTGGACAAGGTCAAGTCCAACATACAATGTTATATTACAATAGCATGCAACAAAATAAAATAAAATAAAACTAACAAACAAACAAAGCATAACAATACTTAACCAAATGAACTGCTTGCTATTTTAGTCATTCTCAGATCTGATGGTCATGTGATATGTACCGGTAAGACCAAGAGTTATTGAGTGACACTCAATATCACTTATTTCTACTTCTGTATAATTAAGTCTTAATATAGAAGGCTGTGTCTTGGATATCAGGCTAGATTTTTGGATATCAGGCTATATCTTGGACATCACACTATATCTTGTATATCTTCCAAACAAAGCAAATGTGATACTGTATTATTTAACTGTAAAAGAAGTTTCAATATATTTTTTTTGTGTCAATATTTGGACTGTAGCTTCTCTTCCTGATGACATATAATATCCTGTAGAACAACAATACATCCTAAAAATAACAAGACAAATCAGGTCAACTAAAACTGAAGCAATACAATTTGCATATATAATGCCAACAACCCTCAAGATTTAACTAAATGCCTATTTATCATTTAGTTTGAAGTAATTTACAATCAGCTTTACATTTACTTGCAATCCAAAAAATGTCTGGTTACAATCATTTGTGATTACTTTGAAAATCAGGAATTGATTACAGCCGATTATTATTACTAATTAATAATTACAGCTGATTATTATTACTAATTAATAATTACAGCTGATTATTATTACTAATTAATAATTACAGCTGATTATTGTTACTAATTAATAATTACAGCTGATTATTATTACTAATTAATAATTACAGCTGATTATTACTAATTAATAATTACAGCTGATTATTGTTACTTATTAATAATTACAGCTGATTATTGTTACTTATTAATAATTACAGCTGATTATTATTACAAATTATAAATATCTCAGGTCAGGTGGAGTTGACAAGATAGAGCTCATAAAAGACTCATCATGGTTAGTGAGACAATGTACCAGTACACACTACTGCATCAATATGGACTGCTTTGGTGGCCTAAGCTGTCGGAGTGACCACCTAAGATGCGGGAGGTCCTGGGTTCAAACCATGGCCAGGTCATACCAAAGACTTATAAAAATGGTAATAGCAGCTGCCTTGCCTGGCGCTCAGCAACAAGAGGTTAGTGTTAGTACTGGTTGGCCTGGTGTCAGGATAATGTGTATGGGTGGGACATGATGATACATGTCTGCAGCATGATGCCCCAGTGCTAGACATCACTATAAACTGCCACACTGTCAATATCATTGCAATATGACTGAAAAAAATTGTTAAAGTTACATTAAAAATCCAAATCACACACTCACACACATGCACCAGAGTATAATCAATGGTTTGTGAATTAAGCTGGTTACAAGTTACTGTTGTAATGGCAAATAAAAATTTGATGGAAACAAGGTAATAACTCCATCAAATCAGATTTAAAGGTATGAAACCTTTAAAAGGAACATCCACATCTAATAGGCAACTCACAGATCAAATGAAATCCAATTATATTTAAAAGCTTTGTTCATTACAACATTGGAGAGACAGTTGAACAGTTTGTCAACAAAGAGGTGATTACTACTGGGCTCCAACATCCTGAATTGGAAGAAGGCGAAAAAGATCAAAAAGGAGGAGGAAGAGGGGGAAAAGTAAAATTCAGTGAATTTTTATTCCCTGCCTAAAATAGTTATGAACATGAAACCTTACAGACCATTTTTTAGAAGATCTGTACAGTTACTGGATAGATATAAGAAAACAATGAAGCATAAGTGTACCAAGGCTCATCCCCGTACCTCGAACAGCTTTTATGATGTAAAGCAGAAACAAAAGAAACCTTAATATATTGGCTGTGGTCTTGACTTTAAGGACAAGACCTCAAACATGCAATAAGGCATGTCATCTCGTCGCAATATAAAAGTATACCATGCTTCATCTATTTACCTTAAACAGCTGTCAAGTTATTATGCATGACTGAAACTTAAAGTACTGGCCGGTGACCATAATGATTGGATCCCCAACATAGTACATGACATACACTCTAGTGATGATGTATATGTCCCAAATGGAGTCTACGACACACCCTGTAGTGATGATGTACACACATACAATGTAGTACATGACACACTCTAGTAATGATGTATATGCCCCAATATAGTACATGACACATCCTGTAGTGATGATGTACATTCTCCAATGTAGTACATGATACACTCTAGCAATGATGTACATGTCCAATGTTGTACATCAAACACCCTGTAATGATGATGTACATACCTCAATGTAGTACATGACACACCCACTAGCAATGATATACATGCCCCAATGTAGTACATGATACACCCTGTAGTGATGATGTACATAACCCAATGTAGTACATGACACTCTAGTAATGAAATACATGCCCCAGTGTAGTACATGACACACTCTAGTAATGATGTACATGTCGCAATGTAGTAAATGACACACTCTAGTAATGATGTACATGCCCCAATGTAGTACATGACACACCCTGTAGTGATGATGTACATAACCCAATGTAGTACATGACATGCCCACTAGTGATAATGTACATGTCCCAATGTAGTACATGATACACCCTGTAGTGATGATGTACATAACCCAATGTAGTACGTGACACATCCTGTAATGACGATGTACATAACCCAATGTAGCACATGACACACCCTGTAGTGATGATGTACATAACCCAATGTCGTACATGTCATACACTCTAGTGATAATGTAAATGTCCCAATGCAGTAGCAGCAGGGAGGGTGAACCCTACAACTTTGTAGAGACCTTATTTTTGAAAATTAAAGGTTCCTACGAAGGCTGAAAAAAGAAGTTTTTGCCTTAATAATGAAAACTTCTTTAATTGACCAGATTTTTTCACAATCTGGTCACATACGTATGTCATTCACCCTCTCTGCTGCTATAAATTAAACAGCCATTATAGATATTATCAATAATGAGTACTGGAGAACCACACTCAGCTAAATTAGCTCTACTGCTGCTATGATTTTTATCCAAAAATTATATCAAGTCCATTACGATATCTTGACCTAGGATCATGTAAATTTATCGTTACAAAACCAAAGTGAGCAGCTTGTGCTTTTGAAAAGAAATTTTTAAATTTATTCATGTCCATGTCGCCTGAACACCAAGTATAATAAATATTCTGCAGCGTATGATTATCTACGCCATTAAACACAACCAAAATGTTACAGTTGTCTCTGATTACTTTTGGAATTTGCGTATATCTCTGTGTAACATAAATCACGTCTGTATTTTTATGTCTACCTCGTGAAAATATTCTAGCTGGATTTGATTGTTTGTCCAGCATAACATCATCATAAACTACTAAATTATTAATGAATCCATCCAGATCATCTACGGATGGCGCTTCATCAATATCAGTAATAAAGTCTATGACATTGTCTTCATGTAACGATTTTGCGTTTTCATTAAAATCTTTAAGTAGTTCGTAACATCGCTGATCATCTACAGATGGCGCAACTAAATACAATTTATCCCACTTCAGCCATCGCATTATTAGATTAAGCAATAATTGCATCTTTCCACTTCCAGATGGGCCTATTATAATCATTCTGATAGAATTTGGTAACGCTGTATGGTGCTTTACTGGCTCTTGTTTTCGTGTCGCAGAAAAGTCAATTATATCCATATAATAAATAATATGAGTCTATATTGTGTTCGATGCAGAGCACCTACCGATACTACTGAATTAACGACAGTAACAACAAAAAATAAAAGACGTGCACTTACAGGCAAGTGTGTGAAATGTGGTACCAAGAAATATAAATTTATTGCAACAAAGACAGGTGGTGATATCGCTGCTTCGTTAGGAAAATTACCAGAAACTCCATCGGCTAAATACCCCGGTGAGAAACATTTACCCGGATATAATTATTGTGGTCCTGGAACTCGTCTCGATATCAGACTCGATGATCAAGATCAACCAAAACCAGGAGAGTATCCAGTAAATAAGATCGATCAAGCGTGTCACGTTCACGATGTCGCGTATAAAAGTAAGGATTTGCAACACCGACATCTCGCGGATGTGAAATTGATTCACGCGTTAAATTCTATACCTAATAAATCTCTCAGAGAAAAATTAGCTAGTTTTCTAGTAAAAACTGCTATGAAAGGTAAACTGGTGCTAGGGGCTGGCAATTAATTATATAACTATCATAATGGAATCTGTTTATTATTCCCCGAGAGGATTTTGGAGAGGTAAAGCAGCTATTAGTAAACTCGCCGAAGCAGCAAAAGTTTCACTTGATGTCGCTGCATCATGGTTAGCACGACAGGCAATATGGCAAATCTTCCTAAGTCCACCTAAAAGAATTCATTACGCGCATTTTGATGTTAATGTCCCTAATGAAGTTCATCAAGCAGATATTTTGTTTTTACCACACGATACCATTAAAACACGTGGACGAAAATCACGCACGTACAAATACGCATTGACTGTTGTTGACGTTGCGAGTAGATATAAAGAAGGGGAGCCGTTATCAACAAAAACAGCATCTGAAGTTGCATCTGCGTTTGAACGCATTTATCAACGTGGTGGTCTACGATGGCCACGGTTATTACAAGTTGATCCCGGTAAAGAATTTCTTGGAGTAGTATCATCGTTGATGAACAAGCACAACGTTAAAATCAGACGAGGGCATACTGAAATTCATCGTGATCAGGCAATCGTTGAACGATTTAATCGAACACTTGCCGAGCGGTTATTCGGATACCAATATGCAAAGGAAATATCTACTGACTTCAAAGATAGATCTCGTGAATGGGTTGCAAGATTACCGAGTGTGATAGCTGCGTTGAATAATGAAATTACTCGTGCAACTTCCATGAAACCTTCTAATGCGATCAAAAAATATATATATACCCAATGGCTACGGACAACGACATGAATCTTTCTCTCAACCAGTATTAGGTAATGTTACAGTTAGATATTTATATGAACCTGGCGAACTTGAAGGTGGTAAAAAAAAGAGCAACCGATCCTATCTGGAGCGTAACTACACATAAAATTTCTAGCGTGGTTAGATCCACTGGTAGACCTCCAATATACAGACTAGATTCTACAGCTCCTCAACGTGGATTTGTACGTGAACAATTACAAGTAATTCCTGAGGATACGCAATTACCACCAAGCTCAATTTTGTAAACGTCCAGAGCCTCGACGTCGATTACACTCAAGACAAGTCAGCATTACATTTTCACGTGTGTGACCAAGATCATTATTAATTCTGTCTACGGTAAATTGTCTTGGATTATTATTTGAATGCTGCCATGACATATTACAGTTGCAACTTGCGCAATGATTATTTTGTAATTGTTTTAGTTTTATAATAAATTCAGTATCAATATCAAAGTCATGATTATTTTTTTTGTCACACTGCTTATAACCAGATAGTTTTTTCTTATTACGTCATTATTAACAGTTTGATCATTATTTTCTATAAAATTCATAATAACCCTATGTAGTTGAGATATTCTTCTGACCCTAGAAACTGCGAGATAAACTAAATTCGACCATTCGATCCGATCATCTATAATCCAGATATTTGTATCAGAAATAGTTAACCCCTGTGATGAATGAATTGTTATAGCATATCCTAACGTCCACGGTGATTTATTCATACTCAGCGCATTCTCAGCGACATTAATATCGACTAAAATAATATCATTCAAGACAAGATTCTGTATCCTTGGTGGAACCAAGGCACCAGGAATTTCAACATCAATATTCTGTCGTCGAGTATCTGGGGGGCGATAACATAATGGTACAGGTAGATCTGAAAACTTTTCTTTATGTAACTTAAATAATTTATCCTGTAGTTCATCACGAACTATCTTTCTACTCGCGACTATTAAATCAGCGGGATTCCATGAAGTCCAAAATTCATTCATAGAAGTCTCTGGAATTACTCCTCGCATTATCTCACATTGTACTCTGTCTGGTTGTAGTCTGATTAGTCTTTTAAATTCCTTCAGTGGTTCATCAATAGCTCTATGATCATCATTTATTTCTTCATAATAATCTACATTATTCTTCAGCCATTCATGTGGAGACTGTCCAACAAAGGGTGGTTGACCATGATCACCGCACATTATCACAGCAGTATTTTTCGTCAATAACCATTCAAGAAATGTTTTTAATATTTCTAACGGCACCGTGCATATCTCGTCCCATATAATATATTTAGGTATATATTTTTCACCCATTCGCTCAGGAGTCCACGTGTCTCCGCACCATCTAAAGAAACTGTGATATATACATGATTTTACTCCTCGTTCTTTTATTTCTCTAGCAAGTTTATGTGTAGGTGTCAAAACAATTATATCTGAACTATTATTCATAAATAAATTAATCGCACGAGTTGTTTTACCTGACCCTCCACACCCATTAAGATAAACAGTCTTATGTCTAGCCACAGA